>JAYJMB010004191.1:0-13235 GCA_036873735.1 Pouteria campechiana | reverse complement strand
TTTTACAAACGTTATTTTCATTACACTCACCCCCCCCCCCCCCCCATTATTATTCACATAAGCATAGAACTAAACTAGATACTCTCCATGGGATCGACCCTTACTCACACTACAATGAGTAAATTGATTAGAGTATAGGTTCTAAATTTGGTTGCCTACGACAGCACACCAGTTCCCAACAAGGTGTAGTAGTTGGAATCCACTTCCAACATCGTATTAGCATAACTATATATGGTTAATATCAAAATTGCTCTTACTAACTAAACTATCATACCTCAACTCCATAAATTCTTCTTTCTAAGCCAGCTCATGCACAACATGTACAATAATAGGGTTAACACATGATTGTCTAGCCCAAGGACAATCACTTGCATGAGTTTTTTATGGTTAATTTCTCTCATGAACATGGCAAATAAACTTTGAAACCAATTTCACATGAAACCCCTAACTACTCCCTTCACTTTCGAACCCTAACTTCTTCTAGGGTTGTAGGGAACACCCTTAGAATCATATAAATTAAGAATTAACCCAAAGGAAATACTTACTAGTGTGGTTACTCGACAATTTCCCACCCCACAACAAGAATTCCTCCTCAATTCTTCAAGTAATCTCCTCCAATTGCAGCAAAATCCAACTTTTCCTTCTTCTTCTACCGTCCAAATGATGGAAACTAGGGTTTAAGTAGGTAGGTTGATGGATTATACTCATAAACAAGTGATTTTTCCTCAAATTTAAGTGTAAACTTGTCCAAAAAACATGGGGTTTCAAGTAGGGAAGGGAAGAAGAACCAATGAAAGAAAAACGGGCATGGAACATTTAAAAAAAAACAAATTAAGTCAATGTTGCCCACACATTGGCGTCGTGGCACCCAATCTGCTAGATACCCCTTCCCTTCTTCCATCATGCTAGGCATTGCGACCTCCATTTTGGGTGTCGTGGCACCCAATCCGTTGGATGTCACTTCCCTTCTTCCAATGCGTTGGGCATTGCGACCTCCATTTTGGGTGCCACGGCACCCAACTGGCTGGCCACATTTTTGCTTGGTTTTTGTTTTATAATAGTTCCACACTTTATTCCCTTCCTTTTTGCCATGATTTTCCACATTATAATGACACATGGACACACTTAATTTGACCCCTCAATTAAGTAAGGATCAAATCATTTAATTAGCTTCAAAGTTATTAATTCCATATTCATGTACAATATATATATGCACAATAACCCCAATTACATTATTTAAAATGAAAATTTTCTCGTCCCCTCTCAAATCATCACATATAAATCCAAAAGCAAAAAATTTCCCTCATACCAAAATTTTGAGCATTACAGTCACATTCCACCCCCCTACAAAAAGTTTCAACCTTGAAACTTTAAGTCTTATCCCATAAATAAGGGTAAATGGTCTTCATCATGTCTTCCAGTTCCCAAGTCACCCCATCTTTAGTGTGATTACTCCATTGAATCTTCACAAGGCGGATGATTTTATTTCTTAATTATTTTTCTTCATTATCCAACATCTAGATCGGTTTCTCAACATATTGCAAAGTTTCCGCAATCTAGATTTCCTCCAATTCCAACACATGGGAATTATCTAGCTCATATGCCCTCAATGATTACACATGGAATACATCATTTATTCCATTCAATGAAGGTAGCAATGCAACTCGATATGCCACTCTCCCGATCTGTTGTAAGATCTCATAAGGTCCCATATGTCTTGGGCTTAATTTGCCCTTAGTACCAAATCTCACTAAAGCTTTCATAGGAGACACTTTCAAGAATACCTTGTCTCCCACCTAAAGTTCCAAGTCATGCCTTCATGTATTTGCATAGCTCTTCAGGGGTGATTGGGAAATCTAAATTTTTTCTTTATTTCTCTACTGTGTCTGCCAGCATTTGTAGGCCAACTAATGCACTTTCGTCCACTTTAGTCCAATACAATGGTGATTTTCATTTTTGACCATACAATGCTTCAAAAGATGTCATTTGAATACTAGAATGATAACTATTATCATAAGCATATTCAATCAAGATCAAATGCTGGCTCCAAGCTTTACCCCATTCAAGAACACATGCCCTAAGCATGTCTTTTAATTATTGGTTCACCATTTCAATTTGTCCATCTATTTAAGGGTGATAAGTACTACTAAAGTCCATTCAAGTTCCCATAGCTCCATGTAATGCATTCCAGAACTTTGAAGTAAACACCCATCCTCGATTTGAGATAATAGATTTAGGCACACCATGTAATCTCACTATTTCCTTGTGATAAATCCAAGCATGCTTTTTAGCAATGAATATTGTTTTAATTGGTATAAAATGGGCTACTTTAGTTAATCTATCCATGATCCGCCAAATAATATCATATCTGGCTATTATTTTTGGCAAACTTATAATGAAATCCATAATAATATCTATCCATTTCCATTTAAGCATTTCAATGGGCTGTAATAAACCACCTAGTCTTTGGTGCTCAGCTTTCACTTTTTGACATGTTAAGTATTTAGCTACATACTGAGCCACATCATTTTTCATACCATTCCACCAAAAAGGTGATTTCAAATCGTGATACATTTTTGTGCTTCTAGGGTGAATAGTATAAGAGGAACAATGGGCTTCTTCAAGCACTTTCTGCATAATTGCAACCCCTTTAGGAATCACCATCCAACTTTTATAACTTAGAATGTCATTTGTACCCAATAGAAAGTCTGGTATTTCATTTTTCTGAGCTTTATCTTTCAATTTTATGAACTCCATATCTATGGTTTCTTCTCCGGCCGATTTGATTTCATTAATTAAAGTTGGCTTTATACTTAACTGACAAATCTAAGCAACCAATCCTTTCATTCCCACATGAAGATCTAGGTTTCTCAGTTCCTCAAACAATTCTTTCTTCTGAGTGAGCATACATGCTATGCTACTCCCAAATTTTCTAATCAAGACATTAGCCACTACATTGGCTTTTGCTGGATGATAATAAATATTCAAGTCATAATCTTTCAATAATTTCAATCATCTTCTCTACCTCGTGTTTAATTCCTTCTTTGTAAAAAAATATTCCAAACTTTTATGATCAGTATACATGATGAGTGAATTTTAGTTACTTATATTTTGTATTTTCAAGCTTAATTCTATGCAATCTTTAATTAGTTTGATGCCAATTTCATATGTTTTTATTGTGTGTTTAGGTTAGTGGAAAAGTGGAGACAAAGAGAGAAAGCAAGAAAATATGGAGCAACAAAGCAGTGACAGAAGGTAAACACAGCAACAAGGGATTGGAGCTGAAGTAGCAAAGGAGCGGGATGATCAGCGTGGTGGTGTCGCCGGTGCCAATCTGGCGCCGCCGGCACTAGTAGCTGATCAAACTACAAATTAATATTTTATTATGATTATTTTTTATTGTGTGGAAAAGCTATAATTTTAAGCCTTATTTTCAGTAGTTTTGAGTCCCAAGGGAGTCTAGGGTTTTCTTGGAGGCTACTTTGAGGAGTTTTTGAGAAGAAAAGAAGGAGATTCAAGGAGAGTGAAGGTGATTCAAGAAGGCTAATTGCAGTATGATATTCTTCATGAAAAAAGTATCTTTATTTTCTTCATGAACTAATTCCTTAAGATGTAGCCCTTTTTGATGAACCTTGTTATTTGGATTATTGATTATTTAATGCACATCAGTGTTTTTATTCATGGGTTTTATTTTAATCTTTTTGATTTGTGTGATTGCTTGATCACCAGTTTCACAAATCTTATTGATTGTCTATGCATGGTTAAGGTGCATACCTAATGCACAACCATGAGCTTCCTTGAATGAGAAGAGTAGAAGGTTAAGGCGCACACCTAACACACAACCATTCTACTTGATTCATAGTTCTTGATCATAATGGGTTTTTACCTCAATTATGCTACACACCATAGGTAATTGGAATGAGTGAAAGCACTTAATTTAAACCAGCACACCAAACAGTAATAATCATATCCTAAAAAGATGAACCCAAGCAAGTATTGAATCCAATATCCAAATAGCAAGGGGAGTCATTAAGTGGTGAAGTCTTAACCCTAGACCTTTGCCACTTGTAATTTATCCTATATTATTCTATAGCCCTAGATTTTTTATTATCTTTTTAGTTTATTATTCTTATTATTTCAAACCAACAATCCATCTTTTCAAAGTTATTTTTAGGTCATAACTTAATTTAATCAAATTAGCTTATCATTCTCTGTTGGATTGACCCTTGCTCACACACACTGTACTGCTATAAACTCATGCACTTGCGATATTTTAATTTGAACCATCAAGTTTTTGGCATCATTGTTGGGGAATGGTTCCAAATTGATTTAATTAGGTTTAGCTATAATTTTTATTTTCTTTTATTTTTGTATATATATATATTGTATAAAATTTCTAATTTTTTCTTTTTTTTGGTTTTGTAGAGTTTGAATGAACGAAAGGAGATCACTAAATCAAACTTGAATTTTGTTAAGTGATCAAAGAGAAAAGGCAAAAGTTGAGCCTAAGAACATCCCTGAGGAAGAGAAACTTCAAGAAGAGACTCAAAAAGTTACAATGGTAGACAATGCAGATAATAGTGTAGCTCAACCAGTTCAGATAGCTCAATAACTTATGAAAGAGTTTGCACATCCTACCATTGGAATTTCACCCTCATGCATTGTATTGAATAATGAAGTTAGGAATTATGAAATTAAGCATATTCACTTTAATATGCTTTCATTGTTTCATGGTATAGATTTAGAAGACCCATTGACTTTCATACATGGTTTTTATGCAATAACTCAGACTTTTCTGTTACAAGGATTGACCAAAGACCAAGTACACATGAGATGTTTCCCTATACCCTGAAAAATGGAGCCAAAACCTAGTTCACGAATTTGACACCTAGCTCTTTGACTATATGGGAATCAGTTTACAATAAGTTCATAAGTAAGTTTTACTCCCATGCCAAGACTATTGAATTGAGAAACAAGATTGCTATGTTCTCTTAGCTGGATGGAGAAGCCTTCCATGAGGCATAGAAAAGGTTCAAAGTCATATTGATTCAATGCCCTCATCATAAATATTCATTAGAATTGTTCAATCAAAGTTTTTATGATAGACTAACACAACCATGCCAAGCCATGGTTGATATGCTGCATGGGAAGCCTTGGGAGAGAAGACTCCAGAGGAGACATATGAGTTGTATGAGATGTTAGGAGCCAACTCCCAACAGAAAAGTGTGAGAGGTAAGTTAAGAGGCATTTATGAAGTAAGTTCTAATACAAACTTATCTGTGCAAATGTTAGAGATGGCTAAGCAAATGAAGTCATTGTGTTCAGTGGCGACAATCATGAAGTAACCATAGCCTGCCTCAATAGAGGTTTGTTCCTTTTGTGGTATATCTAGTCACACACGCAACGTTTGTCCATCCAAGGAATACTTTGCATGAGATGCTAAGCAAGTCAATGCACTGAATTTCTACAACCAGCAGTGAGTAAGGAATGATCCATACTCGATTCCTATAATCTGGGGTGGAGAAATCATCCTAAATTCGCTTGGAGCAATGAGCACAACCAAAATCAAGATAGATCTTCTTTTCAGACAATAAAGCAAAAGTTTAGTCTCAAAGAAACCTTGCAAAATTTCATGCAAGCAATGCAAAATCAATTTCAGAATAATGATACAAGGTTTCAAAATGTGAACTCAAGATTGAACAACATAGAGGCTACTGTGAAAAAAATGGAAACACAGATAGGTCAAGTTGTTGAAGCAGTGTAAGGACACAAACTTGGACAATTGCCTAGTCAACCTGAGCAGGCAAAAAATCTTCTTAGGAATCAGTAAAAAGGAAAGTCATCTTGCCTAGACATTAAATAAGGTACTTCTTGGGAGGCAACCCAAGCTTTTGAGTTTTTATTTTTCTTTCAATGAATTTGAGTTATTAGGAAAAGTTAACTTGTTGCTTTGGTTGATAGGTTAGTATTAGGGTAGTTTGTTTGAATTATATTTTAATTTTTTTTTGCATTGAATAATTTGCTCTCTTGTATCACTAACAAGGTGAAAACATTAAAGTAAGGGAATTGGAAGCAAAACTAGTGAGGATTTAAAGTAAGGATCACATGATGCAAGTAATGGAGTTGTGGAGCAAATCAAAGTGATTCATCAAAGTCTTGAAGAAGGGAAGCAAAGCACATGAAGCTTCAAAGCCAAGAATCATCACAAGGTGCCAAAATAGAGAGGAAGCCAAAGCAAGCAGCAAAGAGCACCGCCAGTGCCTAGGTGAGTAAAAAAAATCATGCAAAAGGGGCAGCAGCAACCCCCCCAAACTCATGCCTAGCCACTTTCCCTTCCTCTCTCCACACCCAAAAACCCTTCTTTTCCCCTATCTTCTCCACACTCAAACCCTTTCTTCCCCACATCAAATCCCTCACAATTCACCACCAATCTTACTCCATAAATCTCCTAAACACATCAATCCTCATCCATCTCTCTCATTCCCAAAATTCTCATCCACTTCTTCTTCTACAAGCCATCTTCCTAAGTTTGGTTCTCAAAGACACTTGAGGCTTGAAGAAACCAACTATGCCTCCATGAAAATCTACACCTTCCGGACCACCCAAAAGACGGAGTGTGGAGTTTGAGCCCATATTTTTCAATGAACAAGTGGAATAGCTATACATTACAACCGTTGCAAATCGTGAAGGGGTATGAGAGAGGGGCATTAACACGACATACAATGACATCTAGAACAACATCATCCAAAGGTAATGGTAGAGATTTGTGGCTCAACCTAAGCTAGCTGCGATTTCATTGGTGAGGGAATTCTATGCCAATGCTAGAGCACAATATATGGTGGATTCCAATGAGAGGAGAATTCTTGTGAGAGGGAAGTTGGTTTCATATAATAGGTCTTCTATCAACCACTGTTTCAAGTTGGAAGATATTGTGGAGGATGGCTATACTACATGGCTTAAGTAAGGCCCTTATTTTGATGCAGTCATCACTCATTTGGCTAGGATGGGCAGTAGATGGAAGATGCAACATGAAAAAGTAATCAGCTTTCCACAAGGTTAGTTGAGAGCATTCCCACAAGCATGGCATAATTTTATTTCTACGAAGTTGATGCCTTCTAACCATGTTTTGGATGTTACCAAAGAAAGAGCTCTACTAAATTTTTCTATCATGACACTGTTGTCTATTGATGTGGGGAGGGTGATAGGGCATTCCATTACTTCTCTTTTGGCCGGAAGGTTGACAAGCAGCCTTAGCCATCCATCCTTGATTTGTCAACTATGTCTCATGGTGAGTGTTCGTGTCAAACCACAACAAGAACTCCAGCCACCACTCCCTCTCATAAATGATGTGGATATGGAACAATTGGAAAGGACTAGTGCTTCAAGCCACAGAATGGGCCCATCATCCGCTACCCCAAGCTCTTCCCAGTAAAGACAATCAAGGCATTCCCAAAGCAGTACACCTACACTAGTTGATCTACAAGACTAGATTACAGTGATGCGAGATTCCAATGAGCACTAGTAGCAACAGATAATGATGCAAATTAACTTCTTGATGGATCATGCTATGGCAATGCAGTCTATGTTTCAGAATTACAACTCTTTCCAGGATGTAGGCTCGGTTGTCTTTGCCACTCTAGTTTTTCAACCATTCCATTCACCAGCTGATAATGAAGAGTCAGATGCCTCTTTTGATGAGTAGTCTGACATATCTCAGGGAAGTCCTCGGTTCTATTATTTTATTTTTCACATTAAGAACAGTGTTTAGTTCAAGTGTGGAGGAGTAATTGTTTGTTTTGTTTAGGTTTTGTGTTTTGCTTGGAGTGTTTTGTTTGAGTTTGAGTCTGTTGAGTTTGTTGTTGTGAGATTTACATTATGACTATCAAGAATTGCAGCCAAAAGCAATTGCGTATCAATGTGTTGAAATTAATTAGGATATTTCTCTCTTATTAATCACTAGCTTATTGATTTTTTGATTACCATTGCATATAATTTAGAAATAAGGATAGGTACTCCTTGTGATCTACTGATTCTTATACAAAATTCTTTCTTCCTCATGACTAGTGGAAAATTTTCACATACATTATGTCATAATCATGCAAAAGTGTATACAAATTAGCTAACAATATTGTGAATCCATTTACTTATTTTGATTGCAACAAGCATGTTAGAACTTGTTTGAGTATCCTTCAAGGTAAAATTCTAAACAATATGTTTACTTGGAAGTGATTTAGGCATTCTTTGTTCAGTTTGAGCCTTTCAAGCTAACCTAGTACATTCACGTCACTAGTGTCCCCATTGAGCTTTATTAAAGAATGACATGTGTAAGGCATGTAAAAAACTACCATTCGAATTTTTTTGTTTAGCCTCATTATCCAAACCTATTTCATCTGAAAAACCATGTGTTACCTATTAAGAGACATATTTTATGCTTATGGTTGTTGAAAGGTATGAATGAAGCAAAAGAAGAAAGTTTGGGGGTATGAAAAATTGAGTATGCCATGATAGGGAAAAAAAGCAAGGGAAAAAAGAAAAATAGGTCAAGTAAAGAAATATGTTTTGAATGGGGGATCACATCCCATAAATTAAAAAGAAAACAAGTTTGAGGGTGTGATAGTAATATAGCCCAGAATTAAGGAAAGATAGAGAAAATCCTAACAAAAGTTAAGAGAGTAAACAATCTTGAGCAAGTTTATTATATCTCTTATTTTGTTGATCTTTACTTCCTTTCATTTTTAGTTAAACTAAAGGCCCCATTACAAGCTTAGCTAAGACCTATTGATCCAAGTAGAGTTATCTATATTAGTGGAGAAGGATTATGACAAGCAAGCTTATGATTTATTTTGTGAAAATCATTAGAATCATTAGTTCACATATTATAAGTTGATAAGTATGCATAGAGTATAAGAGTGACATAGCACACACATCCACAATTTTCACTACATGATAGGATTGGTAAAATATGAGTTTCATGTAATTATTTTGGAAATGTTTTGACTAAATTTTGAATTATGTGTATGTAACAAGTACAAAAAGAGGAAAACAAAAAATGAAACAACATGAAGATTTGTCATAGTGGAATCAAACAATTTTCATTCTTTTATTGATTGTTCCCAATTGATTACACTTACTGTGTACATCAAAAAATTGCATATTTATATCCTAGACCACAAGTGGTCCTAATTACATCTCCATAATAGGAGAAAACCTTTGATTAAAAAAAAGTACAATACATCTTAGAGACCCAAAATAAACACACTCTCTCAAAATAAATGTATATTATCTTTAGGATCACTGAGCACATTGTGATGGCTTAAAATTTAATAGGTCGCCTCAAGCCGATGGGTGGATAGGATGACACAGTTCTAGACTAGGTTGCTAGACACTGTGTCAACTTAAAGAATGAGTGTCTTGATCCAGTTGGTTTGTCCCAAATGAAATTAAGATCGGGTAATTTCTATTGTTTAGACTGTAAGAAACCATAGAGATAGTAAGTGGTTTGTGACCCAATTTGCATATCTTGGAAGGACTCAAAACCGGGTAATCTCTATTGTGTTTAGACTAGAAAGATATCAGAAGAAAATAAGTGACCTTGGTTTGGTTCAGCTTTCTCTCATTATTCATGAGAAGCTTAAGGAGAATGGGCCAGGATGATTGGATTTAGATTAGCTTTCTTACATTACCCATGAGAAGCTTAGGAAGAGTGGGCCAATTAACTGAGTTTAGCTGATTTGATGAAGAGTATTTACTAAGGTTTGACTTGGAAAGTCATGACTGAGTGACTCAGTCCTAAACTTAGGCTTTTGAGTGAGTTGATAAATAGTATTTACTAAGGTTTGACTCAGTGAGTTACGACTCAGTGACTCAGTCCTATACTAGGCTTTTGATGAATAGTGCTTGCTAAGGTTTAACTCAGTGAGTCACAACTCAGTGACTTATATCCAGACTCGAGCTTTTGAGTGAGTTGATTAATAGTATTTGCTAAGGTTTGACTCGATAAGTCATGACTCAATGATTCGGTCTTAGCTTAGGCTTTTAAGAGAGTTGATGAATGGTGTTTGCTAAGGTTTTACTCGGTAAGTCACGACTCAGTGACTTGGTCCTAGGCTTAGGCTTTTGAATGAGTTGATGAATAGCATTTTCCAATATCCCGTGGAAAACCAAAAGTGGACGATTTTTGTCGTTAACCTGTGAGAGATCGTAGAGTCAAGTTGCATGAATTAAGCCTAATTATACTTTTGGTTAATTAAGCTTAATTATGATCAACACTAATGATAATGATTAGTGCTGATAATAGTTCTTAATTGGTTTAAGACGATATCATTATCTCCCTGATTTTTATGGGTTGTCATCCAGAACAACTCTATCATTTTTAGAATTTAATTAGTGTTTTGCCAATTTAAGTTTATTTTAACTGTTTGATCTAACAGCATCTTATTGTTTGTTGATCATGTGGGACCCACCATACCACAGCATAGGTGGGACCCACATGTGTACCGTGATGGGACCATAGAAGAGTGCTCTTAAGCACTAAAAAAAATATTCAGTAGGCCAAAAGCCTCTGACGTCATGGGAGGTACCCGCCTTATGAAGAATAAATATCCAGTAGGTTAAAAGCTTATGATGTCAGGAGATACACTTGCCTTGTGAATAATCCTCATGCTCTTCAAAAGAAAAGTTCTTGTTTCACCTCTTTTTTCTTTAATGAGAGGGGAGAAGGGGTTTCACCTCTTTTTTCTTTAATAAGAGGGGAGAAGGGGTGTTTATAGTCTTCTGGGCTGGTTGTGTATATTATGTAAAATTCTCACTTGCTCCGTGCGCTATGCTTGCTGCGCAACTTGTCCAGGCAAGCGCTTCTTGATTTCATGTCACCATTTTGCTGTCTTGGTGAGGCAGCCGCGTGGTCCCCATTCTGCCTACACGACCTGCTGAAAAGAGAAGGGAAGGAGGTAGCTGTGTGGTCTCCTGCCTACGCAACCTGCTGGAGGGAAGCCGCGTGGCCCGTATTATGCTTACGCGACCTGTGAGAGGAGAGAAGCTCTCCACGCCCAACCTGACCCACTGTGTTTTGCCGTTGCCTACGCTACCTTCCGTAGCCATGAATTGAATGGAGAAGTCGCTGTCTCATCTGCACTGAATGAAGTGTTGCTGCCTATACGAGTTGACAACGTAGGCAAGCGATCCTGACCACGCGACTTCTTCTCTTCGCATCGTCGCATAGGATGGTTTTCTTACCTCTGCCTACGCGACCCGGAGCCTTCACCTGCGCAAGTGGAGGCTGGGTCCAGGCATATGACTTTGCCTATGCGAATGGGTGCCTATGCGACCTCCAGCCGTTACACCTCGTCTGGGCGAACAGAGAAAAGTTTTCTTTTCTTATCATCGTTCTACGCGACCCGGTCGGCAGCTTCTGTGATTGCGTAACCAGTCCTTCACCTGTGCGAGCTGGGTGTTGTCTACGCGACCCGGATGCCGAACCAGAGAAGTCTTCTTTGCCTGCACGACCCCTCTGCCAATGCCTTGTCTACGCGACCTCTACCAGAATGTCGCTCCCTCCTTGCGCGATCTGCTCGACCGTGTCTCTACTTACGCGATTGCTTGCGCTAGTAGTGGCCTGCGCGACTTGGAGAAGAAGCTTCTTGCTTATTTGCGCTCGTCTACGCAACTTGATGGGAGAACTGTTACGTGGCCCCCAGGCCCAGATGGAGTGAATTTGCCTGTGCTGATAGGTAGCGCAAACAGGCCATGCCACATTACTTATTCTTGTTTGCGCGACCAAGAGAGGAAACGCTTCTGCCATCATTACCTCGGCGGTGGGACTAGCCCTCCTATCTGATTGCGCGAGTGAGCAGCGGAAACCGAGCCCCTTCCTCTCTTCTAACTGCACGAGTTCACTTGTGCAACGTCAACGTCTCCTGCAGTCAGTGGGTTCGAGACTTTACTTTCAGAGAGACTTGGGTGCTTTCAGAGAAACGTCTCCCGCAAACCATGTTGTCTGCGTGATGAGTTATCGGAACTCGGTTTTGCAACATCGACCATGGAGCCGATTTCCCGTCTCACCTGCGACCAGATGGCGGAGACAAGCAACGCCTCGAATTGCTGTACGACCTGTTCAGACATCTGCCTGTGTGGGGCTCCATGTCTTTATCGCTGATCATGCTGGAAGTATTTTATTTGCTATAACTTTGACCATTGAGAAAGCTTGCATTATCTCTGTACGTGGACAACTTTTTGTTGCAACATTGAATACGATCGCGGAAAAAACTCTCCACTGCTCCAAGGGCTGACCGCAGCCCTCTTGTTTTGTCTGCGTGAGCTGCTGAAATTCAATCCGCGAGAAGTAGGCATTCTCCTTCCAGCGTTTTCTGCGCGAGTAAGCAGCGGAATTGGCAGTTGATTCGCTGACTGCGCGATCTCTTAATGGAGACAGGAGTGGCGTCAACATCGTGGGGTCTTTGCCTGCGCTCCTCATCATTTTGATCATGTGACCTCATCCAGCTAATTTCTGGCTGGACGACTCGGGCGTTATACGAGCAAGCTGCCGTCTGGACAGTAGAGATGTGGCCAAGTTGCTTTGGGGGCCGGTCAGGTGCAGGCGGTGCTGTCTTCACGACCTTCTGCATCACATTGCCGCTTAGCATGGGAGGCTCTTCATGCTATCTTCTCATGAACAGCGTATCCATGGAGTGTTGATTGTGCATCTGAATGGAGAAATTGGTTTCTGAAGTAGAGGAAGAATTTCCATTGCTTCCCATTTTAGGCTTTGTTTGCACGACCTCTGTTCTTGCCAGAGACGCTTGAATTTTCATGCTGCCTGCGCTACTATGTGGCTCGTCCGATTGCATAATGCGAACGCTTTCTGCTGCAGCTTTAAACAGGGCATGGGGACGTCGCTTTCTTCCTTCTCTCTCAGATGATAGATTAGTAACCCAAGACTTTCGGCATGAGCTTAATCTGTTAGTGAACCTGCGTCATCCCAAAATTGTCCAGTTCCTTGGAGCAGTCACTGAAAGGAAGCCTCTAATGCTAATAACCGAATATCTGCGAGCGGCGATCTTCATCAGTTTCTTTAAAAAAAAGGCTCTCTTAGCCCATCAACTGCTTACAACTTCGGGCTCTCTTAGCCCATCAACTGCTATCAACTTCGCACTCGACATCGCCAGAGGCATGGCATACCTCCATAACGAGCCAAATGTTGTAATTCACCGAGACCTAAAGCCAAGGAATGTCCTTCT
>JAYJMB010004190.1:0-13236 GCA_036873735.1 Pouteria campechiana | reverse complement strand
TTAGAATTATTGTTTTAAAATTGTCAGTTTTATTATTATAATTGAAAAATTGATGTTTATCAGGTTTTTAATTATGTCAATTATGGGGGAAACTTTGCCAAAATTTTGATAAAATCTCATTACGGGTGCCAATGTGAGAAAGTGAGACTCGACTACCCCACCCTAAAAGTGTGCAGGTCGAGGTGAAAAATCAGGGCAAATGCCCACTGTCGCGCCTCAAAAAGCAAGGGCGTCACAGTTTCATACCTTAGTTTTAAATTGATCAATTTACATTATTTTGATCTGAAACTTGGATCAAAGATTTTTCATATTATTAGGAATCTGCAGAAATATTTTTAGGTCAATTAGATATTTATAAACTAGTAAATAAGAATTTTATTTTAAAAATTATGTACATTCATTTTACGCGCTCGAGATTGCTGGTAAAATTTAGTTTGGTGCCTGATTGACTTCGAGTCTAGTGTGGCTCATTTATATATTTTATGATGGCCATGGGGCCAACTTGTGTCCGCCATGTAGCGAGGAGTAGCCTGGTTGGCCAGTGGGTGGTTGTCTGGGTAGTCGGTGTGGCTGGGGGTTACTATTATCCTGAATGGCCTTAGTAGCTTGTGTAGGCATGTTTATGGAGAGTTGGTACTCTCGTGAGGCGATGAAGGCGGGGTGCCACTAGCTATAGCAGTATAGCTGTGTGGGCCTGGCAAGCTTCTAGCCAGGAGTGCTAGGATGGACCTCATGCGCTGAAAAGTAAAATGGTAGTGTTCTAATTTGTGTGCCTCTCGGGGAGGAGTGTGTAGATGGTTGTGGAATAGGTAGATAATGGTAGTACAAAAATGAAATTACGTAAAATGCAATGAGAGCATTAGGTTGAAAAATCTGATTATTATGCTTCATTATATTAATGAAAATTATTTATGTATATGTGTATGTAAATAAGATATGAGATTCATATGATATATGTGTAAGATTTTCTGGCATGGGGGCAATAAGTCAAGTTTGAAGGAATATGGATTATGAAGCGGATCATTCTAAGGTAAGTAGGCTGTGCTTGTTTGTTTGTATTATTAGGCGGAGATAGTGATTATCTCCTAAGTGATTTGATAATGTGCTTATATGGGAATATATGGATTGGTAGTTATGTATGTGACTTAGATGGGATTATAAATATCCCATCTCTTATTGCATGCAATGTGAATATGTATGAGAATTGGGATTAGTAAAAATCCCTAAATGCTATGAGGTGTGCATGTCTTTGATTGTTATATAATAAAGCGTTGTGTTATTTTATGTTAATGCATAGTTTGGGAAGGGATAGAAGATATTCCCTGCTTATAATTGCTATTGTTATTCTTGTGTATGGATGTTTGAATTAAGGGATCGTAGTTATCTCATGAATATAAATTGTAATACATGCATATATGTTAGATATATGTGTGATTTGGGATAAGTGATTATCCCAGAGCATATAGTTTACTTTAGAATATGCAATTAATGTTATATTCTTAATGTTATGACATGTTGATATATTGTATTAAGTTTGAAAAAGTATCTATTTGGATTGGTGTGTGGGATACCTTAGGGATCCCTATTTACTTTGATGGACGATATTTAGTTGATTTTCATTGAATTATTGATTGCCACGCAGTCTACTTACGGAGTCTGTTTAGACTTACCCTCATTTTATTTTTTTTTAGTTGACAGGTCAAGTCCAGAAGAAGCAAGATTAGTAAGAAAGTATAATAGTTGAATTTGTATTTTTGTTGTATGGTAATTAGAAAATTTCCATCTTATGTATATTGAAATTGTAATTAATTTATGTTTCATAATGTATAATTGTAATTTATAGTCATATCAATATAATGTTGCAGTGTGAGGTATATAATGTATTTGGAATGAAAATGGTATGGTTGTGTGGTAGATTCATTGTCATCATGATGCAACCGCAGTCCTGGAGGAGCCTGTGGAGTTATAAGGATGTTGTATGGATGACTGGTGAAATATTGGAGTGTATAATTTTTAATTTTATGAATTATAATAAAAAAATATATTATAATATGTGATGAATGGTTGTAGCTAGGTGGACAGCCCTATTTTCAAGAGAGACTCTATCTAATTATTCGTAGAAATTAGGTCAACAAGAAAAATATATATCAAAGCAACCCACCTTGGAGGTGGAAAAATCATGGTATGATCATGTGGATTTATGGTGTAAAATGAAGTAACGGCCCTAGGAGAGTGGGGAGTTATAATAGGATAATGGTGGTAAATCAGGGGCGACTCTGCCAAAATTTCCTTTGAATTTACCACTAGTAATGCTCCAGGAGGAGGGGCGTTACAGGATTGGACTGCGATGTGGAGACTCATGATTTTGTGGATCATGCTAGATTGTTGGAGGTGAATGAGTAGGTTTGGAAGGAGATGGAATTGGACTATGGTGTAGAGGAGGTTCTGCTGCAGCTACTGCTTCTCTTTATAGTGCTATTATTTCTTTTGTTGTTGTTGCTGAAGGGGCTTCCTCCCTTTCTACCTTGATTGATTCAAACCTTTCTTTTTCTTCTTCTTTTTCTTCTTCTTCTTATTCTTCTTCTTCTTCCCTCATCCTTTGTCTAGTGTCTATTTGCTCATGTTCCTCATTTCTTGCTTCTTCCTCCTCTTCCTCTTCTTCTTCTTCATCTCTAATCCTTTTTGGTTGTCTTGTCCCTCTAGCTTTCTTAGTGGCTATACCACTTGATGGTATGGATATTCCTATCCTTTTCAGTGTTACTTCATCAACTGTGTCTAAAATTTTGAATATCTCTAGAACTTCATATGGTAAATCCACCTCTGCCTTTCTCAATATTTGAGCCATTGCTATTTCATTGGGGAGAGGATGTCTTGCTAATGATTTGACTTGATAGAACTATTCAGACATTAGTTTGGCAAGATCAAACCTCTTCTTATAGTTCAATACCCAAAAAATCTTTGTATCTTTCTCAGAAACATTATCCCTACTACCAATCTTAGGATAAATATTGTTATTCAGGATAAGGTGAGCAAGCCTTAGATTTACATCTATATGCTTGGGAGTTAAATTCTTTATATTATCACCAATAGGCGTCCCTGTCAGTTGTGAGAACAACTCTCTTCTAGATGTTGGCCACTCAAATGTTTGTCTTTCAACCAAAGGAAGATTCAAACATTCTCTAATATTTTCAGAAGACATATCTATCTCCTTGTCTCCAATCGATGATTACTTAAGCTTAGGGTTATAATTGCAGAGGAGTATTTTCACCATTCTAGGATAGCTTTCGTCTTTGTGACTCATATGATCTTTCCATCCTTGAAAGCTTATCCAATCACAGATTTCTAGCTTCATCTTTTCAAAGATTTTTAAATCAATGGCTCTACCCTTTGGCACCTTTTTATTAACTTTTTTATTCATGTATTCCTAGTAATCATCATTTAAGAAAGTTACCTCTAGAAATTTATTTTCCCGCACTTTGATTTTTGAGATGCATGCAGTTTCTTTAACTCCTCTTTGTACCTTTTTCTTTCGGACGTGAATTATAGAGTCATCTCGGTAGTTCTTAAATCCACCATCTCCATTAGTCGAGGCTTTAGGGTTTTGATGTGGGGGAGCTTGGGGGTTCTTGATAGTGAGAAGAGTAAAAGAAAATGGTGCCAATAAAATGAGGAATGGAGAGGGAAATAGTGGGTATTTGAATTGCCTTTTTTTGAGGAGGGACTCTATCCCTATCAATGAATGGGAGAGTTGTGTTTGAGATGAGGTTAAATGAGGTATTTCTATGGTCGAACCTTGAGGGCTTCTAACGAATTAGGTAGCTTTAGATAATCCTACAGACAAAGTGGTGACTTCATCTATGGGCAGATATGAGATAGTGTGATTTTAAATTTATTTTCGATCCAAGATATGTTTGATTATCTTAAAAAGATGATATTGGTTCACTTATGATTGGAAAATTTTGAGTTAGATTTGAGTGACTAATCTCATCTTTACATCATATGCATAAGTGAAGCAATGAAGAACATATAATGTGAGCATACATAGACGAATCAAGGTGATATTCTTTCAAGTTTTTATATACAACTCAATGTGCATAGCATTAAAAATGATATACTATTAATTTTCAAACAATCAAAGCTTTAAAGCAAATATAAATTTCTTGAAAGTTTAAGACTTTTGATTAGAAGGTTACCTCATTGTCTTGAATTCCTTAGATATTTAAAAATGCTTACATGATTGTCTTTAGCTCCTCTTGATTTCTCATAGGTGATTCTTCTAACTTCTCTTGTTCCTACAGCTCCTGCATAGAATCAATTGCTTGGGTCTTCTGGACCTTGTTAGCTTTGCCACATATAATTTCTCATGTATTTTTAACACAACTACATATGGATATTCTATCAAGCTTAGTGGAAGACAAGAATTTTAAATTTTTAGAATCTATAATAGATATCATTAATGCATAAAAATTTGCTAATAACTTGCACCTGAGCAGGAATGTTGTGGAACGATTTGGCCATGGGAATCTCTTCACAAGTTAAATTTTCGTAGTTAAGATAAACTTGCGAAGCCTACTCTGATACCACTTATTGGTCCCATGTAATAGATAGCTCAAGAAAGGATGGGTGAATTGAGCATATAAAAATTATGGCCAAATAAAAATTAATGAGCTAAGGAGAATTAATGATGCAACACATATGTGGTTTTCATATCTGTTCAGTCATAGTGTTTGCTTCACTTCCAGATTCAGCCTCTTAGCTATACTTATTTCAGATGGGTAATTGTGTTTGTAGTGATATGTGAGATGAAATGATGTAACGGATAAATGCAAAGTAATGCAATCAGGCAGTCAATATACACAACAATTTTTGTAGTGGTTCGGTAACTCCATCCCTACATCCACTCTTCTAAGAGCACATACTCATTATGCCTTAGGTTCCACTATATCCCATATAATGGAAATACACTAGTGCTCCTAGCACTCTTCTAGATTTTATCTCTAGAGGGCGTAAACATAGTGCTCCCAGCACACTTTTGGTTTTAATGAGCTCACCAGGAAATTCATTGGTTTCGAAGATAACTAGCAAACTTGTTGGTTTTCCAGAGCTTACCAACAACTCATACAATGTGGTTTTCTTGATCTCACCACAAACTCCCATAGCTAATTAACAACATTCATTTTGCACATTACATTGCCTCTTTTACTAGGCTGATTTGTATAGAGTTTAGGCTTATATAAAATGATATCTTGTTGAAGCACATTATATATCAATACTCCAAATATACAATTAAGATAGAACTTTTAGGCTCATTGTCTATCAGCACAATGGACATTAATTATCTAGGAGGAAGCATAGTCTAATTGAGAGATGGTACTCATTTAAGCTCTATTCTTATTATTCTCTCAACTTTCTCAACCTTCTTCGTTGACACTGCACTAGCTTTATATTACTTTAAAAATTTCTATCTGTTGGAGGTAGTTTGCTTTCTTTGAATGTTGAAGCTTGTTCTGTATTTTCTCTCATTATAAAGCTATCTTCTTGATAAAATCATTATAGTTGGAAAACCTGTAGCACCATCCTTGAAAATGATGCCTTTTTTGTTTTAGCAAACATTGGATAAAGACATTTCTGCTTGACTGACTCTTTTATCATTTTAGAAAGATGCCCATTAACCCTGAAGGGATGTTGCCTCTGAAAGTTGCAACCTTTATCAGAGTGAAGACTGCTTTCATTTGAATTTCTTTCCATCTTCAGCCAAGCTTGATTTGTCCGGTTTGTTTAATAGAATCTACCTTGAATGAAGGCTTGATGGGAGAGTGCAATCAGCGATGTTTGGTACAAGTGGCTTCTACTTGCCATGATATGCCATAGAGATTTAGCCATATTTTATCTGAGGAATTTATCTTGTCAAGTCATGGATTGTCTCTTCTAAGTAATAGACAAATTGGATTTGAGTAGATCCCCATAATAAACAACTTCATATTCTAAGTTCATTGTAGCATTTTACTTCATCTTCTAGTTTGTCTATTGTATGTGATAAATGAATTATAGAAGTGTAGAATAAGTTCTTATCTTTGCCATTCATCAGACAAAGTTCTTTTATCAGATGGCATTTTCTTTCATCAAGTGAAGTAGCTTTGTCTGTCAGTTTCTCTGATGTAAGTAACAGATGACTCTTGTTGGTGTGGACAAAACTTCTTCACAGCAGTTGAAATGACTTTGTCTATTGTTTGTCTGTAGAGATACGGTGACGAAGTTCCAGGCTGCAGATGAAATCTTTCACATAGTTCATCTATTGGTTTGTTTATCGTAAGTGACAGACAAAGTTACTAGGCACAAATGAATCCTTTTTCCAGCAGTTTGTGTAATGGTTTATCTGTTAGAAGTAGCAGACAAATCATTGAGGCATATACAATTCATTTCTTTAGCGGTCGTCTGCTAGTTTGTCTGTTGCAAGTGAAAGATGAACTCGCAAAATAAATTGGCAGACAAAGTTGTTCATCTGTTATGCCGCTTCTTCTTCATCTTCTGTATCTTCTATAGAGAATTGCAAACAAGTCCCTTGTTCATCTTCAATTTCATATAAACTTTATATGAGAGACAAATTCTTGAATAATTCAACTTCATTTTTAGCTCTTCATTTCTCTAAGTTCAATTCTATTTCATTTCTGCTTCTGCAAACTGAATTCGTCTTTGTGTTACAGATAATGTTAAGTATAGGTAGTTTATTTGACTTGTCCGAGGAACGATTTGTCTAAATCTTTCAGAGGCAGATGCTCTCTGATACTGACTTTATCTATAGGATATATATTTGATCACTCATTCAGGCTTGAACATCATGGCTACAAATATTCTTAATGGCTTTTTTTCAAAGTTTCAATTCTATTCTTTTTGAGCATTCTTGTCTTCTTTCGGTGTAGTGGATTTTGCTTTCTGATGCATTTGTTGTGTAAGCTGTCCACTCCATTTGAGTTCTTCCCTATATGTTTATATCTGTTCTGCGAAGCTTGGGGACACAACTATTAGTGCCATAAATGTTCACTCATATGTTATGGATCATCATCAAAACTTGGTTGTTTGCTATATACACCATTTAGTTCAACAAAGTGTTCACCTTTGCACAATTCCAGATGATGAGGAGCAAACGGAACCATTTCAAGATGCTCAAACGAAACCTGTGGACATGGCGATTTCTTCAAATAGCGGTTCCATGGGCTTGTCCCATTCTTTAAGGTCCTTGTCCTCTTCTGGTTCCGCCATGCCTTCACCAGTAGAATTGATGTCATCTCCTTAGAGAATCATAACCCTTGAGAAAATTTTTAGTTCCGGAGGGGATCCTGACATTGTTTTTGGAGGAGTGCTGCATCCCATTCCTTCTTTGAATTTTTCTTCCACTTCTTTAATTGACATAAGTCCCATTATCATTCTTTCTTCTAGTATGGTACTTTTTCTTTAATCGGATCCATTCTGGTTACTATATCCAATTATCTTCCTTCCATGGCATGGTTGGCTCCTCTTTCTTCTTCTCCTACATTGAGTTTATTTTTATCTCTTCCCCCACCTTCTATTATTTCTACCCCATCTAGTTCTTCTATTGTAGCTCCTTCTGCCTTTGAACCAAAGACAATTGAGGGGAGAACAGAGGTGGTCAAGGAGTGGGTGGAGGTAACCCCAATAATAGGAGAAGGCTAGGCAGCTACTAGTAGGAGTTCTTCTCAGCCCTTTGGTATTTTTATAGGTTTAATTAGCCCTATGGACTTTTTGTATATCTGATTATAACTATGTTATTTAGTAATACATGCCGTTCCTTTATCTTTTAGGCATATCACTATCATCATTTGATGTTTTGCATTTTTTGAAGCATTCTGCTACACTTGCTCCTTCTAGCTTTGGTTGTCCCGCACATCACCAGCAAGTTAATGCCTCCGCTTCTAGGGAGGGGGTTGTTGCTTCTTCCAATTCCGGGGGAGAACATGCCTCTCCTTTATCTCCAAGATCTCCATGCCCTACTTCACTAGCAGTTACTTTATTGAGTAGTGGTGTCTCCATTACTTTGCTACTAGACCTGCTTGAGCTAGCACAGATTTATTTTAATAAGCTGTCATGTCTAGGTGATTGCGCTCATATGCAAGAGGTAAGTATGGATGACTTAAATGTTGAGCCTATGCTAGACATTATCAGGTCATCAATTAGACTTCATGCTTATGTTGACCGAATTAATTCAGTTTTGAACTAGTTGGAGTGGGCAAACTTGCAATTAAGGGATATGGAGGCAAAGCTAGTTCGAGAATAGGAGCACTCAACCTCATCCGCTAATGTGGAGCTCGAGCATGACCTGACCATTGGAAAGAAGGCAATTTTGCAGATGGCTTTTGATGAAGAGTAGAGTCATTTTGCAGAGTTGGAAGAAACTACTTTCACTCTAAATGGCTCTAGAGGAAAATCTTATTCAAGAGCATGATGCTGCTAATATCGAGCATCGATTGGTAGAGTTTGGTCATGAGCATGCGGTTACCGCTTGTAGAATGGTTGAGTCAAAATGTCACATTGTTGTAGAAGCTATAGAAGCTAAAGTTGCGGCTTTTGGAAGTCTTGAGGTTGAAGTAAGCATCCGGGAAGAGTTCTTGCAAGAGGAAATTTCTCATTTGCAAGGGAAATTGCTTCCTTGAAGGAGAAGCTCACTTCTAATTTGCAATAAGGCCATGAAGAGCGTCTAGAGTAGCTAACTCTACATCTCAAATTCCATGAATTCATCTTGGGCCAAGGGGCAAATATGTATTTAGAGGGTTTTTACTCATATAGGAGAAAGATATCTAATAGACTTCCCAATGTTGATGTGAGTGATGTAATTTTTAGGGAGTTTCATGAAAATATGTAAAATGTATTGATAGTGAATAGAATATTGAATTTTTGCACTCCCTGATATTTGTAATTTCTAAGTTTTCTACATAGTTTGAACTTCTCTCATTCTTTTCTCATTTGTCGGTAGCATGGGAAAGTAGTTTGAACTTCTTGCTTTCTTTTCTCCTTTCTCGATAGCATGGGAACAAAGAGTTGGAACCTTTATGATATGGTGGGTTGGTCCTCTTATGCTACATGCAACTGGGCATCTTAAGATTTCGTCATCTAGGGGGCTTGACCTCATATGCTTCCTAGAGCTAGACCTCTTATGCTTTCGTTGTCTATGGGGCTTACTATGGATCCATTGCAAACAAGAAAATTGTCAACTAGGGCTTGCACTAGCAACTTGACTTGAGAAAGCATGGTTCTTTCCATGTGAGGGAAAAGAAAGGAATATGTACTAGCTGTCCCCCTAGTACTGGTTGGGTTGTTAACCATTGCCTTTCATAAGACAAAGTCTCCTTCTTGAAAGCTTCTCGTCCTAACTTGCTTATTGTAATATTGTCATACTTGGTTATGCTGCTTGGTTGCTCTTGCTTGAGCATTGGCTCTTATTGGGTCCAATATATCGATGTTAGCTCGAAGGTTGTCTTAATTCCGCTTTGGATTGAAATGTTGTGTTCTTGCAGAAGGGATTTGTAGTTTGATGGGTATCACAACTTCGGAACCATATGCAAGCATAAACGGGGTTTCCCTAATGGATCTTTTAGGAAGTGTCTAGATTGCTCATAGGACTCTGGGAAGTTCATTATACCAGCCTCATCTTGAACCCTCTATCTTTCATTATAGCCCATACACTATGCTTTTATTTATTGCTCCTGCTAAGCCATTCATTTGGCGGTGGGCTATAAAGGAAAATTTTTGTTCAATCTCATGGGAAGCATAGAATTCATAGGACTTGCCGTCGAACTGGGTACC
This sequence comes from Pouteria campechiana, assembly GCA_036873735.1. Lineage (NCBI taxonomy): Eukaryota > Viridiplantae > Streptophyta > Magnoliopsida > Ericales > Sapotaceae > Pouteria > Pouteria campechiana. The sequence continues at coordinate 3,417 of JAYJMB010004190.1, read as the reverse complement.
ATTGTCAAGATTCCTGGTACCCCAAACCTACACATAATGCTACCTAACACAAACCCTTCCACTCGTGGGGCAGATATGGATTGGATAACTTCAGCTTCTACCCATTTAATAAAGTAGTCGACTACAACAATGATGTATTTCTATCTCCCAACCGCTGGTGGGAATAGCCCCAAAATGTCCATACCCCATTGATAAAATGGCCATGAGTTGTTGATGGTTGCTAACTTTGTGCCTAGTAGCTTGGGGATATTTGCATGTTTTTTTCACCTTTTACATCTCTTTACATACTCTTTTGACTCGACTACTATGCTAGGCCAATAGTACCCCTACTTGATCACTTTAAAAGTGAGAGTTTTGCCTCTAACATGATTTACACATTCCCTCTCATAAATCTTCTTGATAATTTTTTATCCCTTACTCTCTATCATGCAATGAAGGTATGGTTGTGTATGCCCTCTTTGGTACAATATGTTGTTGGGGTAAACAAATTTGGTTGCAAACTATGCTAACTTCTTTGCCTCTTCGGGGTCCTCTGGGTTCTGATTATTTCTTAAGTAAGCATGGATTGGATCCATCCATTATAGTTTCGGTGCCTCAATAACCAATGGTTTAGATTCCTTTACATTGGGACTGGCTAGGTGTTCTATTAGTATTGTTTAGGGTGAATGTGGCTTTGGAAACCAACCTGGATAACATATCTGCTTTCTCATTTGCCTCCCATGGTATTTGAAGAATAAAAACTTTGGTTATCCATCCTATCATCTTGTGGGCTAAAGATAGATATTGTACATCATTGGCTCCCTAGCATCATATTCTCCTTTCAACATTTTCACCATGAGTTGAGAGTTGTAGTAGATTTATAATGTTCTCACATTCAATTTTTGTGTTAGGCATGGCCCTTGTAACAAGGCTTCATATTCTGCTATGTTGTTTGTTGTTAGGAACCCAAACCAAATGGCTTACTCAAATGAAGCATTTTTTGGGCTTTGGATGATAACGCCAATTTCTGCTCCCAATTTGTTGGATGGTCTTATTAGTCCCGTCCTAAGGTAGCTCAAGAGAGAGGGTGAATTGAGCTTTTAAAATTTTGGCCAATATAAAACCAAGGTGTTGTAATAACTTGAAAATGAATCATAGAGCATAGAGCACACAGGTATTTTATAGAGGTTTGGCCCATAACACGGTACCGACTCCTCTCTCTGAGTCAGCCTTACTCACTGTACTTGGTTCCACTAATCACTAGTTGGTTTTCCCAAGCTTACCAATAAACTCTTAAAAAGATTGGTTTTTCAAAAACTCACCAACAAACTTATTCACTGATTAATTTTCAAAGCTCACCAATAAACTTATTCAATGATTAATTTTCAAAGCTCACCAAACAAACTTATCGTAGTTGGTTTCCAAAGCTAGCCAATAAACATATACAAGATCAGCAAGCCCCTTGTTTCCTACCCAATCAATGAAAAATGTACAATAAGAAATGCCTCTTAAATAGGCTGAGTTTGTACATAATTAAATGCAGTAGAAATAAATGTATAACAATAAATACAAAGAATTTAGAACTCCCTTGTGTTGCTACATGGAATAATCACTGAATGTAGATAGCTTTTTGGCATTGTGGAGTTGGAAGAAAACTTAATGTCTAAGAGTAAATGCTCTTATTTTTCTTCTCTTACTTTTCTCAAAGATATCTAGTTCTTTTAAATTCTTAGAATGACCTTGCTTTACTCCTTTTATAGCTGAATTCAAATTTTTCCTATTGGAGAAGGCAACGTTCATTTAATATGAGTGAATCAACAGGATTTCTATCCGTTGGATTTCTCTCGCAGGTTTTCGTGTCTAAGATCTCTTGAGCCATGTCTGAGTTCAATTTCCATATCTAGATTAAGTTTTTGGACTTGTTTAACTCGTTCAGCTTGAAACCGACTCCTTGGCCATTTCTTAAGATGAATCGTCATGTTTGGGTTTTGAATAGTCATGTCTGATACTAAATTTCAGACTTGGACTGGTGCTTGGCTTGCAACTAACTTCTTTCTTCTATGTCTTGAACAATTCACCATGTTTGGATTTGAGTGGTCATGTCTGAGATTAATATTTCAAACTTGGATGAACTGTTCAGCTTGCAACACCATATTCGACCATGTCTTAAAATGAATCGCCATGTCTGAAAGTAGTCTCCATGACTGTAATGAAGATATCAGACTTGGACTTGTGCGAGTTACATTTTGTCGCACGACTTGATCCTAGTTATGTCCGGAATTGACTCTGCCATGTCTGAGGTTAATATTTTGGACTTGCGCTTTCAGTTGTGGCTATGGCTGGGATTTAGCATATAGCATTTTTAGACTTGGATTTCCAGACACATTCGTCTTTTCTCTTCAGTCTTTATCAAGTGTCCATGTTTGGATTTTTTTTCTGAGAATGGCATTATAGTTCTAGCATCTTGGCTTTTTGTTTAGCAATTTCTGGGACTTTCTATGTCTTGAGTTATTTATGTGATGTCCAAACTTGCTTCTTCAGTGTCTATTTTTTTGTTTGAGTGTGGAACTTAGATTTTTCTTTATTTTAAAGCCTTGATTTTTGTCTGACTTTGAGCATAAGTTTGAATTACTTTGGTAGTATTTTAAGGCATGTCTAGGAGTTGTTTCACACACAGATTTTTCAAAGTTTTAGTATCATTTTTTGTTATTTGAGCATTTATGTTTTCTTCTTCATATATTTGTGGATCTTGTCTCTGATGTAGTCTCATATGCATTGTCCACTTATGTTATTTCTCTAATATATTATTTGTCACTACACATCTAGGAAATAATGATCAGTATCCTAAACTTTCACTCATGTATTTTTGCTCATCATCAAAACTTAGCTGGTTAAATATGTTCAACATCAAAATCAAACCTAGTAAAGAGGTTTAGTTCAACATTCTCCCCCTTTTTGATGATCATAAAACATCTAAGTGAATTACCTTTCAAACAGATAAAACAAGAACATACATGGGAACTAATTTTTGATAATTCATATATAACATAACTCCCCTTGACTTAGTGCTTCCTCCCCCTAAATGGATGCACTAGATTTTAATCATATATGCCATACAAATAGCAACTTTTTATATCATATGATTTATTTTTCTTAGTATATACACTCACATAATCATACAAATATTTCTCCCCCTTTTTATCATTATAAAAAAATGTATATAAAAAATTCCAAGATAGCTAGTGAAATGATCAGAATTAACAAAGAAAACTTTATTTCATTTCATTTCAATACAAACAGAGTGCTAAACTAACATTGAAAGGGGTGTAGTAGGGATGGGATGGATGGAAGAAAACGTGGGTGTAACGCCCCTCCTTCCTGGAGTGTTACTAGTGGTAAATTCAGAGGAAATTCCGACAGAGTCTCCCCTAATTTACC
>JAYJMB010004189.1:0-13237 GCA_036873735.1 Pouteria campechiana | reverse complement strand
TTGCGACGCCGCCGTCCGACCATCGGATGGTCGATCTGCTCCGGCCACGAAGCCTCCGGCGTCGTGCTGATGCTGGACAATCCCTTGCCATGCCGGATCCTTGCCTTTGGTCGCCGGAAGATGCAGGACAAGGCGGCCTTCCTCTCCATTGCCGGCGGTGCTGTCGCTGTAACCTTCTCGCTGTCGAGCGGGATGGGCTCAGGACTTCCATTCCCTGTTCATCGCCCATGGCCGATGGAGCTGCCGAATTGCCCAGACGGAGATGACGCCGAGCAGGGTCGGTTGGGTGGTGTCGATGTCGTCGGACTTGGAGCCGACACGTGAGCTCCTCACGAGGCTCAGTACGCGAGCGAAGTCCCTTTTTCTTGGCCATTGGTTCTGGTTCAGGCTGCACCAATGTACAAGTTACATATATGGACCCAACCTAGACTCTGGGTCCGCTGTTTGATGTCCGTGGCGTGACGCTTGGAAACCAGGACTCTGGTTCCGTTTTGTGATGCTTGAGACTAGCACTTGCTGATCCTTGTAAGCGGATCCGCCGAAACATCCTCGCAAGCGGATCCAGTGGACCGTCTGGACATCTTCGCAAGCGGAACCGCTGGAGCATCTAGAAATCTTCGCAAGCGGAACCGCTGGAGCATTAGTGGTGCAAGCGGATCCGCAAGAGCATCGGCAGCGTCCTCGTCAGCAGATCCGCAGGAGCGTCTGTGGCACCCTCATCAGCGGATCCGCAGGAGAGTCTGTGGCACCCTCGTCAACGGATCCGCAGGGGCATCGGCAGCGTCCTCGTCAGCGGATCCGCAGGAGCCTCGTCAGCTGATCCGCAGGAGCATCTATGGCATCCGCGATAGGCATTAGCATAGACAACGTTCCCGGTTTCGATTTGAAGACGCGTACCTATGTTTTCCTGACCACTCTTGATGGGTGCCATGGGGGAGATCCAGCCTGCTACCCCACCATTCCGGCGTCATTTTGAGGGATAGGGGCATTGATGTGGGGCCCGTTTGGCAAAGTTGTTGACAGGTTATTTTCGGATCTCGCCAGACTTGAAGATGATGAGCAGGGATTGCTGCCTTTGTCTACTGAGGGTGTCTTTTTTGTTCCCTACTTGTGCTGCCTGGATTAGAACATCCGTCCAGCTGTAGAATTTGCTCTGCCATTGCTAGTTCATGCCACTACACCCAAGGATTATCACTGCATCCCTCATTGTCAGGCCTATAAGCTGTCCATTTATCAAGAATGCTCTCTCCCACACCCTGTACTGCATGACTAGCCACCTCGATAGCAGAGGGTTGAGTCTCTTCAAGGATAGTGTAAATAGTCCTCCAAACCCAAGCTCTTGGACCACCCATTGCTGTAGACTCGTGAGGTGTGTGACCATATTGTAGAACCCATTCACCAAAGAGGATCCCTCCATAGTAAGCTTTGTAGGTGTGCTTCCACCCACCCTGGACATCTTCGCCAACACCAGCATAATACAAGGAGAGCAAACATATGAGGATCTGCCAAAACAATTCTAAATTCTAGTTATACTATAAGTAGGTGTAGAATTTATAAATGACAAGTAAAAGAACAATGTAAAACCATGGATGACAGCATACTAGCAATGCAACCATGAATTTACAAGCTTTATGGTGGGACCACAATGGCAAGCACATGATGCAGTTGTAAGGATCAATGAGACAGGCAAATAAGACAATGCTTAGCATAGTAATGTAGAGAGTAGTGTGAGCAGAATTTGTAAATGACAAGTAAAAGAACAATGCAAACCATGGATGATAGCATACTAGCAACACAACCACCCTAATGTCCATGGGGGAAGAAATAAATGCCTGCCTAGCCCCCTAATGTCCACATGGCACACCTCACATGAACCTGCCACTCAAAAAAATGTACAAGAGGCACTACTAAGCACATAAGAGTACATAAAAACAAACAAACCATGCCCAAATAGCTCAGAGAGACCAATTCCATTTGCACTACCTTATGAAGTAAACTTCTCTTGCATGATAAACGTATCACACAAAAAACTGTGAAATGTTGCAAGTATGTGCAAAATTGATAAATAACAACTAAAAGAATAAGTTAAAACTATTAATGACCACATACTAACAATGCAACCATGAATTTGCAAGCTTTATAGTGGGACCATAGTGGCAAGCACACGATTTAGCTATAAGGAATAATGAGGTAGGTAAATAAGACAGTGCTCAGCATAGTAATGTAGACAATAACTAGGTGCTTGATGAATTTGTAGGCCATTAGGGCAAAAATAGATGCTTGCCCAGCTGCCCTAATGTCCACATGGCACAACTCACATGAATGTGCCACATAAACAACTGTACAAGAGGCACTACCAAGCACTCAAGAGCAGATAAAAATAAACAAACAAACAAATAAACAAGCCATGCCCACATAGCTCAGAGAGACCAATCCCATCTACACTAATTTATGAAGTAAACTCAATCTGCATGATAAATGTTAAACAAAACTTGTGAAATGTCGCATCACCAATCAAAGATACTGACATGAAACATTCAAATATTTGGAAGTGTTAAAACCTAAATAACTCTACAAAAGCAAAAATTTACTTCACGTAGTAGGAATATCTTCTCAATCTTGTCTTTGCCACATCAATCAGGAACAAAGGGGTTATCCCTTGATGTTTGGACAAGGCTTCTTTTATTTGTGCTTGGGTTATCCTTGGCTAGCTACAAATGGTGGATTCCTAATGGCCTCACCTCCATCCATCTTGGCAACACATGTTGACATTGCAGGAGAGCTGACTGACCCTTCCATCCCAACCTACCTGTTCCATTGTACCATTTCTTCATCTCTTTAACATCCTGCATAAGTTGTTGCCCTCCCATCAGTGCATGCTGCATCAATTGATGATGGCCACAAATTACATCATGTACAGATTGGAAACACAATGCGACCTCATCCATTGTCACCATGTTTGAATCTACATTATTAGTTGGAAATACAACTATCCCTTGCTTGGGATCCTTGGTCATCCTCTATAGAACAAAGTATGATGGAAACTCAATAATGAGCAAATGCTTAAGGAGGGAAAATAGGTGCCTACAGATAACACCAATTGATTCCCACATAAGGCAGCTACAATTCTCACTAATTTTCAACTGTGAGTACTCCAAAAGCCGCGTATCGTTTGCATCCTTAGGGTTGATGGCTTCGTATGTACCTCTATTTTCACCTTTAATAATACATTGCACTAAATATACGTCACTCTCCCACATCTCTTGTTGCACTTCCTTGAAATTGATTGATGTGTATATATAGAAGGTGTGCTTCTCCATTGACAATGTTGTCTTCCTCACCAGATAGGCCTCCTTAGTCTGCTTATTGGCAGCCACCTCATCAAGATGCCTTCTTGTAAATGCCATGTCAAACCTATTCACAAACTCATAAAGTAATGTCAACCATCTGGTGTAGTGGTCCATGAAAGCATGAAAACCCTCGCTCCTTTGGTTGGTGCACATCCCATAGCACCTCATTGACTTATGGTAGATAGGAACCCATTTATGTCAATATGCATACACTTATGCCAACCACTGGTGATCCCATAGTCCGTAGGTCACCAAAAATTTGCTCTAGTTGACTTTGAAGTCCTGGTGATCCCATAGTCCGTAGGTCACCAAACACTGTTGCTTGCTTATGATGATTAAGACCCATAAAAGGTGCAAATAACATCGAATATTGATTGCATCTATAGGTTGTGTCTAGACAAAGGATCTCCTAAAATGCCATAAAACCTTCTCTTGAATGACCATCGGCCCAAAACAAGGATACACAACTTCATTCTTCTTTATAGCTACAAAGGTATTTGGTTCCTTGTCTTGTGTCTAGAGTAGAAACTCAAGCATCTCTTTATTATCACAGCCAATGAGTCATCTACGAATGCAGTACATTTCATTCCTCAAATCAATTCTTGTGAATGTCACATCCTTTCCTTGCTTTGAATTTTCTCCAGCCACATCAAATGCCTTCGAGGGACCAGTTTCCATGGTGGTGCAGTCTTTCAAGAGCTTCTGCATTTGATTGTCCAAGATATGATGAGACCTCAAAAATAAGGTCTCTTCACAATTTTCCAACTCATGTGTGTGCCTTCCATAGAATTTTGTCACCACCCATCTCCTAGAGCTACTTTTCTTTATTGTTATGGATGTCTTACATGCCACCTAAGTAGATTGCCGATTTGATCTTCTTCAAACAATATTTTCCATTTCATTACTAACTCCACACCTTGCCCATACACTCTCCTGTGAACATACAAACCGTCTCTAACCTACCTCTCACAGCTGATTTTTTTGAATAGTAAATTTGCCTTCCTTTGCATACATATTGTAGAATGATCTTGTTGCCTCTTCACTCTCGAAATCTAGTCCAACGTGCGGCTTCAAATTCTCAACAACGGGTAGAGTCGGAATGGCTCCATGATGCTATTAGAGAGACGCGGGTGGGACCTCTTAACGGCCATTTGGGAAAGATGAGAAAATTGATTTAAAGGAGAAAAAATCCTAAGAGAAAACACTATTAGGGAAGAGAATGAAAAATCAGTGTCGGAGGAGAAGACAAAAACGTAGAGCTCAGGAAAAAGAAAGCAGAACAGGAAATGGCTTCCTATCATCACAACGACGATTTATAGACACTCCCCCATGAAATCGCTTAGGGTTCCGTGCAAACCAGAGAATTGCCAGCTTGGGACTTCTTAAAAACCAAAAACTAGCGCCGCATTCTCATCCCCTCGCATTAAAGTCATGTACACGTGGATGAATGAAGGTAATGAAGAGTCACGCCCATACCGATAAAGCTGCCATGAAGTGACCACTAACAGAATTCAAAGTTGTTAAAAAGGCACGAAAGGACACTCTGAGCACAAGGGCTCCCGGATCCCTCAGAGCAGAACTAGTCCTCAAAAGTATGGATCCCCCATAGCTCTTTAGTCAACGGAACCGATCCAAAGGTGTAAGGATCCTTGAGAGCATTCCAGTTGATGGAACTGGTCCTCAAGAGCATAGATCTCCCATAACGCTCTAGTCGACGGAATTGATCCAATGGTGTACAAGTCCTCGAGAGCATTCTAGTCAATGGAACCAGTCCTCAGGCTCCTAGATCCCTCGATGTGGAACTGAACATCGAGCTTTCAAATCTCCCAGAGCATTCCAATAGATAGAACCCATGGTGAAGCAAGCATGCTCTGCAAAAGCACACACAAGCACTAAAGAACAGAGCCACGTCGGAAGTGTTACCCACGAAAAATCATGCACTGAGAATTGAGCAATTGAGAAGACTCGGCTTCGCCAACGTCTCACCAAGGGGGAACTGGTGTTAGGGAATTCTAATACATATACCCAATTGTCCAGTTGGCACCGTGCGACATCAGATTCCTACTTTAATAGGATACCTTTTCCAACTACTATGCAGTCCCATGAGACCAAGACTTAGGATATGTTTCCTTCTAAAAACCTTCTCTAGGAGGAAATCCTCATCTCACTTGCGTACAGGCTATGTATGCATCCTGACTATGCACCCACTCGAAATTGTTGTAAGATACCTGTTTGGTTAGAATGCAAGTGGACGTATAAAAATGTAATCATGATCATTATCTCTTTGGAAACAAATAATGACACATATATAGACAATGCAGGAGTTACTAACTCAAATTTACTTATATTTATGCTTAAGTGTGATATAATCATAAAGGATTTTGATGTCAAGTATAAGATAAAACATCTACCTATGTATATTCATTCTTTTCATGTATTGGCAAGAATACAATGAATCATATCAACCTTGTGGCCAAAATTTCAAAAATTAGTTAAAAGTTTCAACCTAAGGGCTAATGATTAAAGACCTCTATATTCAAACTCTATAAAGAGAATGTGAAATGATAATTGTATGATGTATGCAATAAAGATAGTAATTTGTTGAGTTACCTCTCAATGCATTTAGAAAACCCATTTAAGTAGATGTTAGTGATGCAGGTGTAGGAAGATTGATAAGTTGGCTTAGAATTGATATGTGTACTTCCTCACACAGGGGAGAGCTCGATGGGGTTGGGGCATAGGGGAGTTCAGGCGGGATTTGTTAGATAGGGATTTGGGATGTGGGAGGGAAGTGAAAAATAGGGTGTGGGCAGGGTGTGGCCGGATGCGTGCGTATTTCACCCTGGCTAGTAATTAACCATCACCCTTGGATTTTAAATAAGACAAGTTTTTCTTCTATGTTATAATTCTGGATGATAGCCAAGCACATTAATGGTCACATTCAGATGCAGGTGTAATTGAAAACTTATAAATAAAATATACCGTCATACACAGATAAATGGAACTAATGTATCTTATTTCAATGTCTACGGAAATCTTTTCTAAGTCCTAGTCAAATTTAAAAACGAGGTGCTACAAATCCTATAAAACTTTTCACAAATTTATGGATGAGTTGAAAAGGTAATAATGAAATTATTTTTTTATGATAAATAATCAATCTATATATACTTTCATATATTTATATCAATATTAGTATTATCTTATCTAAAACTTAATCTTATATTTATAAATTAATGAAGATAATTTATAATGTATTAAAATTTACTAATTAAAATCAATTCCAATTATTAACTGAATATTTTTTTAATATTTGACAATAATATTTTATTTTCATGATTTATTATTATATTTTTTATTATGAATATTTAATATATTTTAATTTTATTTGATTAGAAGAATTAAATAAATGAATAAAAAAATTACCTCCCCCCCCCCAAAGCCCCCAAACACAGCCACCTGGAAGTGGTTGCATCTGACCCCTCCAAAACACAGCCACTTAGAAGTAGTTGCATTTGACCTGCCCCAAAATAAAAAATTTCTTAATAAAATATTTTTGCCTCCATTTTTTTAGTAAATTCCTTGAGCATAAATTGAAACTAGCCCTTGAAAAATAGAATATTATTTTTATTGAGACTCATCTAACGATGCATGTTCTTTTTTTTGAATATAAATATAATTACTTAAATTATTATATGTGTTACCTAATAAGATAAAAAAAGAGTTAACATAAATCCATCTATAATTAATTATGTACACTATTGTAATTAAAATTTCATCATTTTTAGATAATATTTAAGTAAATGTATTCAAATATTAAATAGCAAGTTTATTTTATTTTGTTAATTTTTTATAACATATAAAAAAATAACGGTTAGAATGCTCTATATGAATATATATATATATATGTTGACATACATATTTATCTTCAAATATTATTGTCAAGTATTTAAAAAATAATTAATAATTATAAAATTATTCTTTTTTCAATATTTGACTACATTATTTATTTTCATGATTTATTATTATATTTTTTATTATGAATATTTTATATTTTTAAATTTTATTTGATTAGAATAATAAAATAAATGAATATAAAAAAAATTACCCCCCAAAATGCAGCCACTTCCAAGTGGCTGCATCTGACACCCTACAAAGGTAGCCACTGGAAAGTAGCTGCATCTGACCCTACCCGAAACGCAGCCACCCAAAAGTGGCTACATTAGGTGGTTTTTTGGTATAGTGATGGGGAAGAGAGAAGGAAAGAAAGAATGAAAGAAAATGGAGGAAGGTTTGTTGTTGCCCCAAGAGCTAGGTAAACCCATCTCATCCTATTCATTTTAGCATACTCTCTTATTAATGGGTGGCATAGATGAGGCTTCAAGGTGGGCCAGTATTATTGTTCATTTTTGCCAAAATTGGAACTTAAGCAGTAGTTTTGAGAGTTTGGATGTATAGACCCCCAAACCAAACCGGTGAGCCTCACAATTCACATGATTTGGCAATGGACTAGTCAACCATCTCATTCCTAGCATTAATCAGGTATTAGATGTAGTGTGGGCTCCACATAAACAAGATGAAAATATGAGCCAAATTAAGCTACCCATTTGGCACAACGTGATCAAACTATGGTTCATGCATGATATAGGTCTCACTGAATGGTCACACTATTGGCCTTTTGTTTTCAACGAAGACGTTGAGATCTTGTATTTAGGTTTGCATGATAAAGTTATTTCATGCATTCCTAGAGAACGTAAGGTTGCCTATGTATGTCCAAGGGATGGTAAAAGTTATGGTTCCTGCTACGCTAGAAGACCAGTATTCTATCTCAGTTTACAAGCAGTGGTAATGTGGTCATTTCCCACCTGCGTGGCTGGGTTCGTGCGTGGCTGGGTTCATGCAAAGTGTGAGTTGCGGTGAATGGGGATATGAGTGGTGGTCTAGTATCCACTTGGAGCGTACGCTGCTATTTGATTCAATAGAGGTGCAATCATTTTAAATTCCACTTGCAAATGATGCATTTCTACATTTTTTTACACTAAAAGCACATTGCGTTTTCATTTATTTTTGGATTATCAATGATACGTTTTATATTATTTATATGATATGAAATATTTTGACTGAATAAATGTACAAAAATACACGTGCATTGTTAGAAGTGGTCTGTAGCATTTTTTCGATTAATATATAATTTTGATAATTCTTACTTAGTTTTGCTTAGGGTGCAAGTCAGTTCAAGTTAACTAGAAATCAACCCAAATAACCTAAATTTTAAATAATTTGGGTTGATATCTTTTGAGTTTTGGGTAATAAAATTCTAATCTAACTTCAACTAAATTGCAATATGGTTAGGTTTGGACTAACAATAACCTGAACTAAACAACCCCAAACTAAATAACCCTAAATTTTGAATGGAAAACTCTATTCTCAATCACACAAAATTCTAAATTACCCAAATGATCAAAATAATTTAATTATTTCTAAATGGACTACAACATAAATAATAATAATAAAATAATATATTTTATAATATTTTTAAATACATGAAAATAAAAATTAAATAAATCTCATGTTCTATATTGATTTAAATTTTAGAATGAATTATATAATTTATTTTTTAAATTGAAAATATTTTTGAACTATATCCTTTAGAACATTGATTTAGATTATGTTAAAAAATCATTATGTTGATGGTTATTTATGATATTATGTGGATAATATTTTTAATATTTGATAATATTTTATAATTAATTATTCATACAATAAATATATTCAATACATTAATATGCATAAATTTTATTTAAAGTAATAATGTATTTATAAGAATTTTTAGTCACCCCTAGTTTTACCTGTATGAATATCTAATTTAAATGATTTTTAATATTAAATAACTAAATTATATTTTAAATATTATTCATATATGGTGGTATGAGTATAAAACATAACTAATGTAAGCCTCTTGAGTGGCACTTGGTTCTCTCGCCCAACCCGTTCTCAATCAATTTTAAAGATTTTTAATCCTAACCATTCCAGATTCCCTTATGCGCTCGACATTAGTATTTTATTGTTGCTGCCACTTGGATGAAGCAATGTTATTCAGGACTTACTTGAAAGTTATTTTATAGGACTACAAGATACGCGCAAGGACAACAAAATATCGTGAGGATTCAAAAGGCAGGATGCATGAGTGATGGTGTGTGCAGAGGTGTTTAAATGGAAAGAAAATTGACTCAATTGTGAATTCCCACTATTTAGGACTTACTTATTATATAAAAAAATTAAAATTTTTAATATTATTTTATTTTCATATATAATTAAATTATAAATATAAATAATATTTTCACATTTTCTTGTTTTTAAAACGAATAAAATTTTAAAATCATTATTTTTTAAGATTTTACTTATTCAAATATTCTATTATGCTAAATTATTTAATTTTTAACAATTATTTATATTTATACTAAATTAATTGATTTGGTCATCCTTGCAAAGTATAAAACTTTAAAACGTGTCATTATATTAGGTATATAATCATGATTTAATGTGGAGATCTTTTAATTTTAATTTTTATATGATTTTCTAAATTCATTTATGTGACATAAATTATTGTAATTATTTGAAACCAAATATTTAATATGACTTAATCTTTAAACTATTACATAATGAGAAAATATTGACTCTAGATCTTTATTTACTTAAGAAACAAAAAACATAATTAATTTTTTGTTTGAGCTAGAGAAACGAGCAGAAAAATGCAACTATAATACAATTATTTAGAATCCACAAAAGAGTAAATGTTTCAATTTTGGTCATATATTTTGATGGGATATAACTATAATTTTATTTTTCGCAAGCATACCCTGAATATTTGTTCCACCCTGTACAAATACCCTAATATTAGAGTCCAATAAGAAATGAGTGCTAAGTCAGCAAATGATTTTAAGTCTGGTGTGAACTGATAGAAGTACCCCTAATATGGTATGACAGTTACAACTGCCTTCACATAATAACATGTCAGTAATTTTGAGTTAATACATTTTAGTTGAGCTAGGACTTTAATTCTTTCCAAATATGCTAGGACTTTAATTCTTCCCAAATCAATTACAACAGTAAGCAAAGTAAGCAAAGGGTAGAATTTAACCTTTTGCAATTTCCAAGGCCAAAATATGCCCCTTAAAGCTACTGAATGCCGTATGGTTTATCCACCTTGTTCGCTGACAAGGAAAGGGGGAGAAAGTTCCTTATCCCGATGCAGCATTCGCTTGTCATAATCTACGTCTATAGCCCTTATCTACCCTTGGACGATTTGGATCATCTGGAGGAGGAGCCGGTGTCTTGGAACGCCCCAAATTCAATCAGTCTCAGTTTGATCGCGTCGGCCAAGCTCAAGAAGGTATGCCGTTGCGTTTCCTCTTCTTCGTTGTGGAATCTTTCACCACATCAAAATTGGGATTGATTGTGGCTATTTACGCCTTGGATGCGCATCGCTCATCTTCTCCTGTGATAGATAGATGAAAGAAATGTTCGTATTCTAGTTGAATTCTCTGCTTTCTTCTCTACTAATGGTATAGTTTTTATCAATTTGCATTTTATTCTTTTGGGAGAATGCGGCATTTTGTTTCTTTTCTCTTCCAGTTTCTCGGTAGTAGTTAGTTTTTTTGTTGATATACATTTTAGTTCTTTTGGGGGAATGCGACGTTTCGTTTCTTTTCTTTTCCAATTCTTGATTGCAGTTACTTTTTTATCAATATAAATTTTAGTTCTTTTGGTAGAATGCAACATTTCTTTTCTTTTCATTTCTAATTTCCTTATTGTAGTTACTCTTTTATTAATATAAATCTTGGTTCTTTTTTTAGTTGTCAATAAAACATAGTGCAAACATATGATTCACCATATTAAATGCATTATTAACATGTGCTTGCATAATTTAAACTGTTATAAACATGACCACATTCTAAGTATATTTGTTAACAATTCAAGCACATATATTTTTCATCTTAATATAAGTTTTGTTATCATTAAAATCATAATAAATCTAACATCCTTGAGTTAATATTGGAGACCAAACTCAAGAAGAATAAATGTAATTGTTGTAGTATGTCCCACAATCAGCTTGTTGGTTTGTTTTACGCCCCCTAGAGTTGAAATCTAGAAGAGTACAAGAGGTATTAAAATTTACACCCCATTGAGTTGGAATCAAGAAGACTGCAACAAGCACTAAGGTTTATAACCCTTTAAGCTGTAATCAAAAAGTGCAACTTGACTGTTGGAGTGTGTCTCTCAATTAATTGCTAAGTTGTTTATATCCAATAAAGCTAAAATCTAGAAAAGTGCTAGATGCACTAATTGTATTCCATTATATGAGATAGTGGAACCCAAGGCACAAGAGTGTACTCTTGGAAGAGTGGAGTAAGGAGGTTGTCCCGAACTACTATACATTATATCTGCTTTGTGTGGCTGCTTTACTTGTTACTATTTACATTTTTATATTCATGTTTTATTATATGCCTTAGCAGAATATTTAAAAAGAGGGATTTAAATTAACAGGGGTTAAGTAAGAAAATTTTATAAACCCAATTCACCCTCTGCTCTTAGGTTAAGCTAAGTCTAGGGACCACCAGTTTTCATATCTTCCAATATAGGGAACTTGGATCAATTATTATCATTGCAATTTAATTAATGTTTAGAAAACTTTCAAACCACACACACACACACACTGTAAGGCCCTGAAAATTTTCAAAAATGCGAATTTTTGTTATTATAAAGTTTTGGTAATTTTTGCCGGGTCGACATATTGTATAATTAAATGTTTGAGAAAATTATTATGAAAAAGTTATGAAATTGAATGGATTATTAATATAAACATGAGAATGAGGTTTGGGGTACACTAAAATGTATTAAATAAATCATTTAAGTGAAAAAGAAAATAAATTTAAGGCGGTGGAATGCCGAAGATGTAAATCAGAAAAAATATTAAATTTTATTATATAAAAAATATAAAAAGGATTAAAAATACATATTAATGTGAGGATGATGAGGACACATAATAATCAATGATTCATAGGTGAAGAAAAATCAAAAATTGCATGTTGATAGCTTAAAAATCAAGTTGCCAGTAATTTTTGGCAAATTTTAGTTAAAATCAAATTTAATTGAGAAATAAATAATAAAATTATGCAAAGATTATATATAAGCTACACCCATCTCCTTCTCGTGTAAGCTTACCCATACCCCTGTTCACAATAAAAACTCTCTCCCCTCTCTCCCAAATGCTATGTTTTGGTGAGTTTTGATCAATAGAAGTGGAAGAAACCTCTAATTGGTGGGAAGGGCAACTAATAGTATCCATTTTTCTCTTGAGTTAAGGATTTAAAGCTAGAAAAAATTAAAGAATTAAGGCTTTATACAAATTGCTCAATTAATTATGGTAAACAGATAGTTGTTTTAAGTCATTTTAAGTTTAATTTGATTGCTTAAATGATTACAATTTGGGTAATTGTAATCTAAAATTTTTGTATATGAGTTACATGATTGTAAACATGCATTATCTGCCCCATGCAACCATAATTAATTTATTGTATTAGCATGAATTAAATTGCAATGAAAACAATGAAATTCGGATGAACAGTGCACTAATAGAACACCTTACCAAGTACCTCTCTTGAGGTTAATTTAAAACTAATTTAGTGATGTTAGTTTGCCAAAATACAAATATCAAGTTATAATAGATATAAATTAATACTACCATATCAAATTTCATGATCAAATTCTACTATTTGACCCATTAAAAAAATATGAACATTATATACCTTGAAAATGAGATGCTGCTAGCGTCCCCCTGTTTTGAAAACTTGTTTTATTTTTAATCTTCTCATTTTGCATTAATTTAA
>JAYJMB010004188.1:0-13240 GCA_036873735.1 Pouteria campechiana | reverse complement strand
GGTGCCGTCGGGAGTCTTGCGATTCGGTACGCATGGCGAATTAAGGAGTTTCACATAGAGGAGGGATCTTTGGGATGTGTATCCTGTCTTTAGGATTTCTCGAGATTTGGGAGAGATCCCAGAATTCATTGTACTCTAACGTGGCGAGTATGCCAGCTTGTCTGCTGACATGTGTTAGAGTTTCCTAACACATATTTATGCAGCTAAATAAATAAAACACTAAGAAAATATATTTTGGTCATATGTAGACTGTTTAGGTTATCGACATTTATTATTTATGATTATTTCAAATATGGTTAACATCTATTACCAAAAGCTATAAAGCATTCTTCTATTAAATAAATGGTTAAAAATCATACTTTTGAAATTTCAAAGGCCATTTACACTAGTCACTTCGATTTAGTTCATTTCACTTTAAAATGAATTAAATTTATGCATGGTCTTTATAAAATCCTTAAATAGTAGTTTATAATTTATGAATGGAAGCATAATATGATCATTTTAAAATAAAAAAGATTAAAGGGTATTTAAAGTTATATGAAACATGACAAAGAATTTCTAAAAATAAATCATGCAAGTAGCATAAGATTTTGGTTGGAATGGAGTTGAATGAAATAAAAATTGATATCGATGTTAAGGATGAAATTAGCCCTAAAATGAATAAGATTAAAATAAATAAAAGATAATAATAGAAATATAAATAATAATACTTAATGAAATTATTATAAAAAGTACATGTTAAATCAATTCTTACAAAATGAATTGGAATCCACTCCACCCATTAAGCCAGTAGGAAGTGATAAACCACGAAGATCTCAGTGTGTTTCTTGGCCAAATCAAAAATACATGGATTGAATCCAGGGCTGCAATCTGGACTAAGTCCTGGGCTGCAACATTGAGAGAAGAAGTCCATTTGTTATTAGAGTCTTATTTTCAGTTAGAGTTCAATTTTTGTGCAAGTTTATTATTTTTGCTCCCATGATTTAGTTTTTGTTTATGCACGTTAGTAGTGATCATAAGTCTAAGAAGAGTTTATTGGAATATATAGGTATTTAAACTCTTTCAATGAATAAAAGGGAATAGAAAAATTATCCCAAACTTTATGGTCTGTTCTCACTCAAAGAGAGCAATTATACTTATTTTAGCTGCTTTGACTAGGACCTATCAATGGTTAACAATGGCATCTAACAAGGAAAGGATTGAGAGTTTAGAAGCAAGGATTGGCAGACTTCAAGATGGCATGAGCAAAATGGAACTTGGTGTTACTGACAATATACACCAATTGGAAGAAACTATCAACAAGTTGTTCGAAGCTTTATTTGCAAACAAAGAAGGATCTAGTAGCAACAACAATAGCCGAGATGGTTACTCTCATGTCAATGAGGAGGAAAATAGAGAGGACATGGAGGGGAATCGATAAATCTTTTAATCCAAAATGGCTAAGCTCAAGTTTCCAAAATATTTCGGTGATGATCCAACCGAATGGTTCAACTATGTTGATCAATTCTTTAAGTTTCAAGGCACTATTGAAACCAAAAAAGTATCTCTAGCATCATTCTATCTAGAAGGTGAAGCCAATTAGTGGTGGCAATGGCTATGACGGGCTTATGAGGAAGGTAGAATGGTGACATGGTCAATTTTTTAGGAAAAATTGTGGGCTCGATTTGGACCTACAAAATGCAAAGATTTCGATGAGGCACTATCACGAGTTAGACAAATGAGCTCCTTGATTACCATAAAGAGTTTGAAAGATTGGGCAATCGAGTACATAGATAGACGCAGAAGCCATTGGTGGGGACCTTCATGGGAGGTCTTGTAACGCCCAAGGCATTGAAATATGGGAAGTGTTATGAACTATTTCTAAGGTTATAATGAATGTGAACTGATTGGGAATTTTGAAAAATATCAAGCTATTATTTATGTATAAGTGTGGAACTATTGTGATGAAAGTTGGATATGCATGTGAATGGGTTGATTAAAAATGTGATTTGATTTAGTTATTTGAGGACATTATTATGAATTTTAATATGATATTTTTATGCTCATATGTTATGATTAGGGAGGGATTAAATCTATGAGAAAAATAAAGGATAAATGGAGAAAAACAAAAGGAGCATAAGAGTATATTAAAAAAATATTGAATTTGGAAAAATGGTCATTTGCAATCAATTATTGACATATATAATGGAATAATTTGATAATGTGATAAACATAAGAGTTGTAGATCTTGAAATTATCTTTCTAATGAATTAAAAAATTATATGATTTTGATATCATATGAGACATTTATGATCAATGCACAAAAACTAATCTATATGGTTAAAAAGTATTAAAATCACCAAATTGGGTTACTTTATTTAAATGTTTGACACATATGGGGGATTATTTGGAAAATATAGTTAACATAAAACTTGTATCCCTTAAAGCTATCTTTCCAATATCTTAAAAATCATCTCATTTGGATATCATATGTAAAAGATATGCTCAAAATACCATAATTGTGTCTGGCTGTTAGGTTGGGCATCTAGCAGGTGGATGCCGCAACATTAGAATTTGATGTAGTGACATTGAAATTTTGATGCCATGGCACTATATTTTGATGCTGCGGCATCACTTCAAAAATATAATTTTTAAAGCATCCAGCAAGGGAGATGCCACAACACCAGAATTTGATGCTGCGACACTAAGATAGGATGCCGTAGCATTGGA
The DNA here is from genome assembly GCA_036873735.1 of Pouteria campechiana. NCBI lineage: Eukaryota > Viridiplantae > Streptophyta > Magnoliopsida > Ericales > Sapotaceae > Pouteria > Pouteria campechiana. The sequence goes on along the minus strand of JAYJMB010004188.1, from coordinate 10,531 downwards.
TTTTGATGCCATGACATCACTTCAGAATGCCAAATTTTATGTGGCAATTAGCGAGTTGATGCCACAACTAAGTTTATGATGCTGCGACATCAGTCTAGTAGTTCTAGAGTAGCGGAATATTCAAGTTTTTAAAGGGCTTTTTAGCCCATTTCATTTCATTTTCTTTCTTTCTCTTCTTCCTTTGCTTGCATACCTTGAAACCAATCATGCCAAGGCTTGATTCTTGGCTTTGTTTGCTAGGAAATCATCTTGCCTAGTTATCAAATCTAGCTATCTTTTGTTTAAACCCAATTTTTCCCATTTGCATCATGGAAAATGTAAGTAAATAGAAGAAACATCAAATTTCCCCTAAATGGAATGAGCTGCATGAAATTTGGAGCTTGGATCCTCATTTGGAGAGGATGGTTACACTTGTAAGCAAAGGTAAGCTTGATTTTCCAACCAAATTTTAGATTTTTGATTTTTAGGGTTTTGGTAATGGTGAACTTTTAGGGTTTAAATTGATGTATATGATCATAAATTCATGGAGGAATAAGTTAATACAATGATTATTATGATTTTCCATGAGAAATTTGTGATTTATGTGAATTAGGATTTTTATGCATAGTAAAAATTGGGGATTTGCTGATTTTTGTTGAATTAATCATGGGTTAAATGAATAACAACATGATTATCATATTTTAGAACTTATATGGAATGATTTTGACCTGTGAAATTGAGTTTATGATTGTGCTCTAGTTCGAGTTTAATGAAGATTCTTATAAATAGGTTGTATAATCCATGAATTGAGTAGAATTAAAGCATAATTAAGTTATTTATAAGTTGTTTAAATGTTAATCATGTAAGATACTAAATAAATATGTGAACAAGAAGGTTTCTGATAATAATTATGAAGAAACCCTCATTTAACAAGTGTTTATCATACATTTGATAATTATAGCCTAAAATTGGCTATGCATAATGTATTGAATACATGATTACAAATGATTGCTTTGTATAGGATTATCTGAGAAGGATACAAAGGAATGGAGCTAGAAGAGTGTATAGTGATTCACTTAAGGTAAGTAGGAGCCTCCTTGTTTCGTTTGAATTTATGATTGGTTTGGGATAATGAACATCTCATTGATTTGAATTTGGGCTTATGTGTTTTTATTAAGGATGTGGATATTCTATATTTGTTTAAGATTAATGGTTGTTTGGTTGTGATTACATAGATGATTGAAATACTTAGGGTTTTGCTTATGATATGATTATGTGATTTTGAGGATAGAGTGTATCCTCTAATTCTGTTGAGAAATAGATTTTGTATATTATACAATTGTGGATAAGATTATGAATATGATATATTAAGAATTGCTAGTGGAATAGAAAGAATCATTTGTTATGTTTTATTGTTGGAAAAGATTACATATGTCTTGAATGTTATATGTGATGGCCAAAATAATTGATTATTTCAAATTTGAATTTTGATTATTTATTGTTTACTATTTATGCCTACTTGTTAAGTTACCCAAACTTATACCTTCTTGGTTAAAGTTTTAGCTAACAGGCCAGGTGAACACTCTAAACTATGGATTGGGATTATTGAGCAAGATTAAAGATTCTTTCATATATTATATTGATTTCTAATTGTATAATTTATTGTGTATTTGTGTTGCATTTAGATGATTTAAAATGATGTATAATTGTAGTATAATGGCATGTCATAATAGTGAAAAATGTATATAAAATGGAGTTAGAATATAGTTATTGCCATCCCATCATGGGGTGATGCAGGTTCTGGGCTATGAGTAAGTTGAGCTAGTGAGTTAATTATGATTTTAGTGATAATTATTGAAATTGCAGCTTTATGTATAATTTGAAATTATAGACAATGATGTTTAGAAACTTATTTGATAATATCAGGTATTAATTTTGATACTTTTAGAGGAACTCTACCCAAAATTCTATAAATATCCCATTAAAATTAGTAAATTTGGAAGGAAAATAGGGAATAGTACAAGTGTATTAGAATAGAATCCGAGCACCCCCAACTTAAAAGTAGGTAAGTAGAGGTGATAACGAAGGTAAATAACTAAGGCCGTGCCTCGAAAGATGGGGCGTGACAAGTCCCAAGCTTGAGATTGCAGAAAGCATTAGGATGTTCAAACCAAAATCACTATAAGAAGTCATTAGTCTTGCACGCATAAGAGAAGACCAACTTCTTCAACAATGAAAGTTCACTAGACCACCTCAATTCAATTGATTGCAACTGGATTCTCCTATTCTAGGTAGATCTAATGCAGCGCCTATGGTGAAACAACTATCTTGAGAAGAAATGTAGAAAAGACATGCTCAAGGTTTGTATTTCAATTACAATGATAAATTTACCGTGGGCCATAAATGCCGAGGACCATAACTCTTGATGCTCGGAGGATGTTCCAACGAAAGCAATATTAAACTTGAGGAGATCACAGGCAACACAACAGAGGATACTGTATCAAACTCCTAGTTCGAATCGAAAATATCACTACATGCTCTGACTAGGTGGTCAACCTCCAAAACCATGCGAGTCATGGCCAAGATAGGACACTATGAAGTTGTTGTACTCATTGAGAATAGGTCTACCTATAACTTCACAAGTGAGAGGGTGGCTAATCTACTACATTTTCCAGTAATTCCCACCGAATCATCTAGTATCCGAGTAGATAATGGAAATCAATTACAGTGCCAAGGAAGATATGAACAAGTACCTGTACTTTTTCAAGGCATTTCCTTTTCCCTTACTCTATATTCCTTACCACTAGCCAGTTTGGACTTGGTATTGGGTATACAATGGTTGGAGCAACCAGGATCGGTTGTTTGCGATTGGAAGAAGATGACAATGGAGTTCTAATGGGCCAACAAAAAAGGAACTAGCACTCAAATCTTACAATAACCATCATTAGAAGCAATCTCGAAGGATATGAGGAACAACGAATTTATTTTTGCAATATGCCTACAACCACTAGAGGAGCCACAACAAACCATTCAGCTAGACATGCAAGTATTAATTAAGGCCTTTGCTAACATCTTTGAGGAACCACAACAATTACCACCAGCTCATGAGATTGACCATTGTATTTCCCTCAAAGAAGGAACAGAGCCAATCAATGTACGTCCCTACAGGTATGCCTATTTTCAAAAAGATGAAATTGAAAAATAAGTTCTTGACATGTTAAAATTGGGGCTAATTCGACTAAGTACTAGTCCTTTTTCATCTCTTGTTTTTCTTGTTAAGAAAAAGATGATACATGACATTTTTTACCAACTATGGAGCCCTTAATTCAGTTACCATCAAAGATTGATTTTCCATTCCAACTATTGATGATATGCTTGACAAACTTCATGGGGCATCATATTTTACCAAACTCAATCTATAGCTAGTACAAGTGAATCCATATTGATATTCATAAAACTACCTCTCGTACTCATAATAGTCATTATGAATATCTTGTTATGTCATTTAGTCTTTGTAATGCTCCATTTTATTTTCAAGCCATCATGAATTCCATATTTTGTCCTCGCCTTTGTAAATTCATTCTAGTATTCTTTGATGATATTTTAATTTATAGCCCCAATTGGAACATGCATCTTGAACATGTTAAGCAAGCTTTTGAAATTTTGAGGCACCACAAATTTTTTGTAAAACTCAAAACATGTGCATTTGGACATTAAGGCCTCAACTTACTAATGTTTTAGAATTACATGGATTCTTAGGTCTTATAGGTTATTATCAAAAGTTTGTTTGCAACTATGGAATCTTGGCTTAACGGCTCACTAATCTCTTGAAGAAAGGATAATTTGGGTGGACACAGAAGAAGCTGAGACCTCCTTCAAGCTCCTTAAGCAAGCTATGGCTACCACGCTCAACCTTTCCATGCCAAATTTTTAGCAACCATTCACTATCTAATCAGATGCTTCTGGGGAAGGGATTGGAGTCATGCTCACTCAGCAAGGAAATCCCATTGCCTTTATGAGTCAAGCCTTATGAGTATCCAAATTATCATGGTCCACATACACCGAGGATATGCTTGCAATCATTCACACAATATGAACTTGGAGACCTTATCTTCTCGAGTAGACATTCTACATCCAAACTGACCAACGGAGCGTCAAGTACTTACTCAAGCAACATGTGGTCACACTTGAGCAACAAAAATGGGTTACAAAGCTACTAGGATATGATTATGAGATACTTTATAAGCCTAGAAGAGAAAATTCAGCAGGAGATGCCCTTTCTAGCATGCCAGGCTCCCCAACTCTTAACATTTTATTTCTTTCGCAGGCTCAAATCTAGGAGGAAATAAAAAAGGCAACTAAAGGTGATGCTTACATGAACTGAATTGACAAGATTACTACTACCAAACTAGGACTTCCCTACACAAAGCATAATGGGAAGATATTATACAAGAATCGGGTGGTGGTGCCTCCTAAGTCCCAAATTCCTTCACAGTTATTGTGTGAGTTCCATGACTCTCCTCTTGTTGGCCACTCCAAAATGTTGCGCACATATAAATGTATCGCCCAACAGTTTTATTGACCATAATGTACCAAATGGTGAATGAGTATGTCTCCTCTTGTGATGTTTTTCAGCAAGCTAAGGTGCCCACGTTGTCCCTTGTTGGTCTCCTATAGCTGCTGCCCATTCCTTGTTAAGTATGGGACAACATCACCATGGATTTCATTGAAGGACTGCCTCCATCCCAAGGCAAGAACACAATCTTGGTGGTCGTAGATTGCCTTAGCAAATCAGCACACTTCTTAGCAGAAGCATCTCCAGCAACAGCCCCACCATGAATCATGGCAACTTAGATCTGCGATCGCCAAAATGACCCATCGAAAAAAAATACATTCTCACATAGTCACATTATTCCAAAAAGACCAAAGCACTCCAAAATTTTTAAGATGACATTTTTGCCTATTGAGTTCGTTGTTCTTCCTTCCTAACCTTGCTCTACTCTGCTTACCTTGCTGCCACATGCACCCAACTTTAGCCATCGAAAAAGTCTGCATTCCTAATTTCTTGATTGCCATCGTGCTAGCCACACCTCCCTTTCATTTGATTTTTCGCACTACCTAGCCTATGCTTGTGGAACCCATTGATACAGTTGCATTCATTTGCGTCGTGGGTGGGCATTAAATCCAGATCGAGCCACATGTATATATGCAAGGAACATCCTAGCTGTAGCTAAAATGTTGCTGCAGAACCATGTTGTTCACCTAATCAATAACAATTAGACACCTCAGCTTTGTGTAGTTTCATTGCTTATGTTTTGGGGCATTTAAAGCATCTGAACATTGTGCTTGTAATATTGAAGAAAATTTTTGAACCTGTTGAAATCCACAATGGCAAATAGTGCAAGAGTAAGATGAACAGGAGTAAAAGAGTCATTTTTCATCCGAATTTGATGACCAACACCTGTTTTGGTTGTCTGGGAACAAATTTGAGAACTATGATGGTGGCTTTGGAATACTGGGCTTTTTAGGTTTTTGAGAAAAGTTAATGGTTAACGTGGACATTCCCCCAATGGAAGAAAAGAGCTAGGGGGGTAAGGGATGGATTTGGGAGGGCATTTTAGAAATTACATTTTTTAATAGATTAGGATGAAACCCTAATGGTATGGATATGCTTGCAATTTATGTAAAATAATATGGGTTTATTTGTCATTTTTAAAATTAAGAAGGTAATTGTAATATCATGAAACTATATAAGTATATTTGTCAAAAATCAAATAAAAATCATTTAATATAAGTTATAGATCATTAAATAATACATATATTATGAAAAATGGTATGCATGAAAATATATTTTATTATATAAATAAAATATTAAGTTATTATAATAAAATAATGTTATTAATAAGGGTTTTTAAAATTTTATTACCAGAATTAATAAATTTAATTATTCCTAAATATTTACTCCTTATTAGATTTAAAAAAGATAAATTCTATATTTTTTTGAATTTTTATGAAAATATTAACCTTTAAATGTATTTATGTTTTATAAGCTTTAACAGGTTTTAACATGGCTTTACCAGACTTTTAAAAGGCATTTTAATAAATTTAATGGGCTTTAACAGACTCAAATGATATTTAATAGAGGTTACTGTGCTCTGGGCTCTTTGTCAAAGTAGACCTAAATATATTTAAAGATTTATTAAGATAATTATATCAATTAAAATTTTAAACGATCTTTCTTCTATCATTCATTCCTAAATATTTGTGCATAATATTTACAAAATTAATTGATGAAAAGTTATTTTATACAAATTTAAATATATTTTGATTCTTTTCAATAGGTTTTAATAAATTTAATGTATTTTAATAAAATTTTGTATATTTTAATGGGCTTTAACACCACTTAACAAGATTTAATAGACTTTAATAGATTTTAACAAGATCTAACCTAATTCAATGAACTCTGTTAAAGTTTAATAAAGATTAATGGGCTTTGGGCTTTCATTTAAAGTGGGCTCAAACATCTTTAATTAAGAGAATTATACAAATTGAAAATTTTAAATGATCATTTTTCTTGATCATAATATTAGTTCTTAAACAATTATGCCCAATATTTATAAATATTAGTTGACAAAAATTACATTATATATACATATTAATTCTTTTTAAAGTGCTCTAATAAATTTTAATATAATTTAATAAGCTTTAACATTATTTAATAGGGTTTAATAAATTTTAGTATAATTTAATGAAAATTTTAACAAACTTTAATAGAATTTAACAAAGTTTAAAAGAATTTAACAAAGTCTATTAGAGGTTAATGGGTGTTAATATGTTTAACATTAGCAAATATATTAATAGACTTTAGTGTAGGCCTTGGCATGGATATTCAATAGAAATCTTAAAAGGAAATCATTTTATTTAATATGGATATTTAGAATAAAAATAACATGGCTTGTCTAGCTACATTGGATGTTCTTATGTTGTTGAGGGATATTTGGTCAAAACTTTTATGAGAAGATATTAATCAACACAAAACTTTTTGTTGTGACTATTGGATGGATTGCTATGCATAAATAAATTTATGAAGAGAACATGAGGAAATAATAGCAGTTAGTTGGAAGACTTGGCAAAGATATAGCATAATAGGGTATGATGGAAAATTAAGTCATTGATAAAAAGGGCATGGTAAAAAATGTAGGGCAAACAAAAAAGAAGATAAGGCATGGCAAAAAAATAAAATAAAAATAGGGCAGACCAAAAAAAAAAAGGGCGTGATGAAAAATTAGGGTAAATAAAATAGAAAAATGGAGGTTTAATATAGGGACAACATACTTGATAGGAAATCAACCAATTGTAGTGGAGGCCTTGAGTTTGGGTTAATTCAAGTTAAGTCTAGCAGCTCTTCAAGTAGAAAAGAAAATTGTGGATTTGAGCACCCAAGTAAGAGAAGACAAAGAATGAATAAAGAAAGAGACTACATGATAGTTTGGAAAATAGGGGAAAAAATGAAAGAGTATATTTGGGAAATGGGGAAGCAGATTAAAGGAGTGGGTTTGGGCTTACCAAAAGAAGCAAGTTTGGGAAGAAGATAAGATAGGAAGCTAGATAATAGAGAGTGCATAGGGAGAAGAAGGGTCGTGATGGAGTTAGGGTTCAATTCCTTAATCTCACAATGAATAAAACTGCTTGTAGGCTCATAGTGGAAGAGAAAAATATTTCCTCTCTACCCTTTGATTGATTGACTAAGGATCCACTTATTGGATAATAGTAAATCAACATTCTTGATTACGCTACCTTTTCATGTAAAGATAACAAATGTGAGTGGGAATGCTAGATTAAATATTTAATTTCCACGCCCATCACTGGCGTAGATATGCCCTAATAGCTAGATTAAAAGTCATTAGAATGCTACTCGCTTTTGCATCCTATAAGAACTTCAAGTTATTTCAGATGAATATAAAGAGTGTATTTCTAAATGGATATTTAAATGAAGAAGTGTATATAGAGCAACCGCCTGGTTTTGAAAATGATGATCAACCAGATCATGTCTATAAGCTCACCAAAGTGCTATATGGTTTGAGATAAGCTCCAAGAACTTGGTATGAAAGGTTGAGCAAATTCTTAAGTAATCATAAATTTAAGAGAGGAAAGGTTGATACTATTTTGTTTATCAAAAACATTGATAGTGATATCTTGATAGTTCAAATTTATGTAGATGATATTATATTTGGAGCTACCAATGAAAACTCTATTAAGATTTCTCAAAGATCATTCAGGCTGAATTTGAAATGTGTATGATGGGAGAATTGAACTACTTCCTTGGATTGCAAATCAAGCAAAGAGATAATGGAATTTATAATTTTCAATCCAAATATACTAGAGAAATGCTGAAGAAGTTCAAAATGAAAGATATTAAGGCAACAAGCACTCCAATGAGCACATCAACAAGATTGGACAAAGATGAAAAGGGTAAACTTGTAGATCAAAAATAATATAAAAGTATGATTAGATCTCCTTTATCTAACTACATCTAGATTAGATATTATCTTTAGTATATGCTTATGTACTAGATTTCAGTCCGTAACTAGAGAGTCTCATCTAATTGTAATGAAACAAATTTTTAAGTATTTGGTTGACACACCAAATCTAGGACCATATTATCCCAAGAAAATTGGTTTTGAACTCATTGGATATTCAGATACTGATTTTGGAGGATACAAAGTATATAGAAGAAGTACTAGTAGAACCTATCAATTTTTAGGAAATAGTCTAGTATCATGGTTTTCTAGAAAACAAACTAGTGTTTCTGCAGTAGAAGCTGAATATATAGCAGTTGGAAGTTGTTGCGCTTAATTGCTGTCGATGAAATAATAAGTTTTCGACTATGGACTAAGCTATAGAGACATACGCATTAAATGTGATAATACTAGTGCCATATGCTTAACAAAGAATCTTGTCCTACACCCGAGAACTAAGAACATAAAAATTAGGCACTACTTTATTAGAGACTATGTAGAAAAGCATGACATATGTCTAGAATATGTGCTCACAAATGCTCAACTTGCTGATATTTTTACTAAGCTACTACCATTAGACTCCTTCTGTAACATTAGAGAAGAATTAGGAATGACAAATGTGAAGATTTAAGAATGAAATCTCTAATATTTCTATGCCTTAAACTACAATGTTAAAATATGCCTTCATGAGACTAGACTTTATCTTAGATGAAGTAAGTTATCTCTATACAGTGCTCTAGTTGCACTTCATCTAAATTTCAATTTCCAAGGTTGAGTACACCTCATTTTCTTGCAAGAATCAATTTATAGCTATTGACATTACATTAGACTCTATTTCTAGCACAAGTTATTCTCTCTTTACTAAAATATCATATCAACTACCTCATATGGACTACACATTCAGTTTATTTTAACTTACAACTGGTAGTCCTTCTCTGCACCACAACGATTAGTAACTCTGGGAAGGGCATTTAAAAAGAAGATCTAGTAGGAAAACCATTGTATGGTGGAAATTGAAGCACCAAAGGAGGTTTTCTCACTTCTCTACTTATGATGATATTACTTTTGTTCATGACAAAGCTCTAGATCACCTTTACAGTTAGAAGTATTTCTCTTCAAGCTGTGGCTTTCAAGAATATAATCTATATCTCAGCCACTTGTGCCTCTGAACCCAACTTCATCATTAGCTAGGGCTCTTGAAGAGAGAGAAAAGGAGGCTCCAATTGCCTTATTATCATTTCCTTCCTCTCTTCCCTTCCTTGAAACATTGTATCACTCACTGTGATGTAAAGTTTTCCTCCTCCTACCTCCCCTCATCCATGGTAGCACACAGAACCTCTCCTGCCCTTACAAAGTAAGCTAAGTTATTTTTATCATTGTCTGTAGCTTTGCTTGTATTGAAATGAAATAAAATATTTTCATTATTCTCTAACCACTTCTCTTTATGTGTATGTCTTACTAGGCATGGATATTTCTTTTTGGTTTTAAGATAAAGGGAGAGAAGACTATTTAAATTATCTTAAAAAGGAAATGCAAACACGCACAATCTTTAAATAATCAGGGGAGACTACATTTTAAATACTCAGGTGGAGAATATTACAAGGGAAATATTAGAAGATAACAACTTGAGAAATGATTAAACTTAGCAAACATTTAGACTGCATACATCCAGGGAGAGATTATCTTTTATGAGATTATTTTTAATCAAGTTTTGTCATCATCAAAAAAGGGAAGAATGTTGGTATAAATGCATGGTTTTGATGAAAAACATAACTTGATTAAAGATTATGTACTAATGGTCATTGCCAAGATTTTAGTATTCAAAAGTCAAGTTGTAGGTGTTTATCAAGGACAAGAAAATGAGGAAGAAATAAATAAATGGAACGACGTGACCGGAATTGGTCGCCTTTGGAATGAACCAATTAATTTTCATTATTATTGATTTTCCTCAATTGATTACATTTGCTGTGTACATCAGAAAAATTATATGTTCACATCCCAGACCACAAGTGGTCCTAATTACATCTCCACAA
>JAYJMB010004187.1:0-13241 GCA_036873735.1 Pouteria campechiana | reverse complement strand
CGGTCCCCGCCGGCACACCGTCAGTTTCGCGAAAGTCGGCTTTGATACCATTTATGTCACGCCCTAGCCTTCCACCGAGGTATTGTCCGCTTTGGGCCGCAGCCCGCACGGTTTTGTTCTCTGGGACTATCCCCTCGGGGCCTCCCCAAAAGGCGCTTCGATGGACTATCCAGGACCTCCACTTATAGCCTAGGACTTCCTTCCTTGGCTTTCCCATGTGGGAAGTGTCACACATGCCTCGAAGTTGAGTATAGAATAAGTTGGTATATAGACAAAGGATATTTTCACTGTACGACTGCAAACAAAGCTCTATTGGTCAAAGTTCAAAATCAGAGAAGCAGAAAAGTCACACTTAAGGACAATAACAAAAGCATAATGGGAGATAAATGCAAAGTAAATAACTCACACTGCCTCAATTAGTGATTAATCCAAAAGGTTGCGTGCTTAATCATGTTTTTTAATGCTGTAATCTGGCAAGAAGTAGGGTCTTGGAAATGCTTACACTCCTCTTAAATCTCTCCTAATGTGCAGCCAAAGTACAGTCTGTCCTGAATCTTAAAGGACAATCTATAGTTGATTAGGAAAATATGAAGTTGAAATTCCTAACTCGCACATGTTGGGCACTGTTTATTTTCTGCTTTCATTTCTATTTCGCTAGTATTTTAAGAAGGGGAATCATTACTTTATCATGTTTCCTAAGGTTTGTGTGGTATTTCTTGCAGGCAGTCACGTGAAGAGCTTGTGCTCTGGGCAAGGATGATAACGTGGCACGCTTGGCCTGACACCCACATCCTATCCCTCTAATGACTAGAAAAATCCAAAAAATAAATAAAAAAGGAGTAAAACTGTATTAATTACACTGGCAGCTTGTGAGCAGTCCCTCCAGTGTTCACTTCCATCAAAATCAGACAAAGAACTTGAATGGGCTCATACCATCATCGAATGGCCTTGGCGAAAATTCTTTCCTCGTTGTATCTGCTTAACTTTTTCTTAAGAAGGATAAGAGTTACCAAAATATTATTATTCTATATCATAATTCATTAGCAGGCATGGTCATGTGGCGTCCTTCAATGCTTCAAATCACACTAAAATATGAACTCGAAAACGTGGGAATGAAGAAAAATTGCAGATTAAGTTCTTATATAGGATTAGAAAAAAAAGGGTTAGCCTCTCACAGAGAATTTCGTTCTTTTGTGTATTTGACACTCCAAAGGATATGCTCCGCACCTTTTGAATGAATGTAGACTGCGTTGCAATAATTTAGACTGTTCATGTGCTTTGACTGACCAAGTGATACGTATCCCATAATAAATTTAGTTACTTGAACTTTTTTTTATTTCTTTTTTTTCAATGATGAGTATGGTCTAACAACCATTGTTTTATATGACAATTATCGAGTTGGAAAGTTGTCTCAATCATAAGAATAGTTTTGATGATCCAGATATCGCCCTTAAAATAATGTAAATGCGCACACATTACAAAAAGAAAATTACTAAGCAACCGTTTTTATCTCTTAAGCATCTATCTTTATGGTTTGGCCGATTAAGGCATTGCTTACTTGTCACTGTCCGGCAAATTGAAATTGCCAATGTCGCAAGGGTTGGAATCTTGCTGCGTCATCCATTCCGGGTGCCGTACACTAAAAAATAGTGTGTGTTAGGCGTACCGACGACACTGTGTCAGCCTCACCAAATTATTTTCATGGAGTTTCTCTATTTAAGCTCACCTTTCCTTGCATAATTTTTATTGGTTTCTCTCTCTCTCTATGTAGGGAAATGATTTAATACCAATCTTTTTATTTTTGGTTAATCTTGATGATTAAATAATATATAATCCATCTATCATATTTAATTCTATTTATCTAGCTAAAATATTTAAAATCACATCAATCATTAATCAACACTTATATACATCTCTTTTAATATTAACTAGTTTTAATGATGACAAATATAATTCATAATTTTAATTTAGTTAAAGTATTGCATTAAACATAAACAAAAAGACTATGTAACTGATTGTATTGAGTAATTTTTTCATATATATGTACATATTAATTAGTATTCATTGCCTAATTAACCCCCTGAACACAATAATTTTACAAAATTTTGATTGTTTGCACTGCTCTCATGCCTCCCACCGGCCACCACATCACCTCCCACCAATCCTTCCACTTTCAAAGATAGCAACCTTTCTTCAAGTTGGCTGAGCAGTCAGTCATCCTTAGCTCAACGGCGATGTTGTGCCGCCGCTGCCAGCCCATGTGGATGGCAACAACGCCGTTGGCACTCAAAAGTCAAGAAACGGCCCTGAAAGCTCCGCTTGCGGCCATGGTACAATAATGCTAGCAATGTTAAAAGTAGTGATAAATACAATACACAGATATATGTGAAAATATATATGATTAATGAAAAAAATAAGTTTCGCATGTAAGATTGACTAGGATAGACGTAAGGGCCATATTGGCTGGACAGAAAGGACAAAATAAAAAAAAAATTTGAAAGGAAATGATGTGACTAATATAAATTGTGATTCTGGCCATAGATTTCAAAAAATAAATAGATTGTTTGTGATGAAAGAAAAATAAATAAGAAAAAAATAAAGTTATTAGAGTGCATATGTGGTATGATTTTTTTTAATAAAAATTTTCATTTCCATCTAAGTAATTCCGGGTCTCATCCGTTTTCCAAATGCCCCGAGGGAATCGAGGTTTTATTATTTATCCATGATTTTGTTTAAAAATGGAGAAATGGAAAGAAATGAATGACGATTTTTTTACCAAAATAAATTAAAATACAATTTAAAATATTAAACTTAATTAGTATCTATGCTGCTAAAATAGGGTACGGCTTCTAGTACTTCAAGCGAATTTGAATTTGAATTATTATTCTATAATAAAATTCAATAAAAAATGACAAAAAATAAGCTGCTGACAAGCAAATTCTAATACGCAGGCGTAGTTACATCTTACTTAGTCACGTAAACTGAAAATTTTATTTTATAATCTGAGCTTAAATAACAACCTCAGCGAAATCCGTTCAACGGGTAATTTAGTTCGGTTTTAATGCATTTCTTGGCAAACGGTTTTAGCTTCCAATGGCGGATCCAAACCAAATTCTTATTTCTTACAGCATCTAATGCGGCCTGATATCTTTTTATTTACACTTTTATATTATATTAAGAAAAATTATCAAATACCCCTTAAGGTTCGGAATGACATTAATACCACTAATATTTTGATTTTTGCAAATGCCTTCTTGCCACTTAGAAGAAAACAAATATCCCTGGTATTTCAATTGTTATACATTAAAGGCTCAATTGTTATACATTAAAGGTGCATTTGTGAATAAGAAAGAGATTGAGATAAAAAAAACTGTGGAAAAGTAAAAGAAAAATGAAAAAGTGATATGATGTGATAGAAGTTAATTTTTAAAATTAAAGTAAATAAAAATAAAATAAATATATTTTTTATACAAAAAGGTAAAAATAATAATAATAAATATAGATAATAATAAAAAAAGAGATGTTGAGTCATTAAAATATCAAATCATATTAAAAGATACACAAAAAGGATAAAAAAGGTAAAAAAAATTTCCCACCATTTTTTTTATTTCAAGTACACCCTAAGGGTTCTATGGATGGAGTGCATTCGGGAAAAAGTAGAGATAATAATTTTAATAAAAAAATTAAAAATAAAAATATATATAATAAAAAAAAATGAATATTATAGTTAAATCTTAAAATGTGTGAGAAGATTATATCATTGATACATCCAATTAAAGCCTAGGACGGATTGGAAAACCCAATAATTCCTTTGATTTAAGTTTTTTTAAATAATAAAGAAGGGTCCAATAATGGTCATGTCTAAAACATGAATGATTTATTAGATTCTAAAGTCAATATTAATTAAGCCAAATAAAGCTAAAGTGATTAGCTTAAATTATCTTAACCAATTTGAAAATATGATTTTTAACCCTCAATATAATAACCGGGCAAAATGATTTTCGTCGTATTCTCAAACTAAGACAAAACCTAGGCAATCGCGCTGATGGACACCTGTCCGTTCAATCAAGGTCGCTTCATCATCTGTCTTGCTTCGAAATGGAAGACGTGAGCGCAGCCTCTCCGATGGACGGCTGAGATTAACGCCTTGTAGAAAGAATTACATACACGCAGTTGCGAATCATGCAGAAATTTTGGCTCAACGAACCCAATCCAACACTCCCGTCATTATAAAAACAAACCTTCCGGAGCTGCTCCGGCTCACTGTCAGGAAGGTTTGTTCCCTGCTCTTGGTGAAACCCTAGATTTTTTCATTATCTGAGCTGAATTCTTTCTTTTAGACTCAATCGCAATGATCCGCTGCATAGATTTTCGCTTGATCTCTGCAATTCAAGCGATCTCTCCTGCGATACATGCGGAGGCGATGCTAGAAACGCGATTTTTCCGTTATTTGTATTGTTTTCTCGATTGGATCTTTCTCTTGAGCGACTCTTCTGCGAAATGCTGTTTAAATATGATTTCAACCTTTTTCCGGTTAGATAATGTCTATTTTGTTGCGTTTTCTGAATAAACCTTTCGTCTTCAATTTCTATTTTTCATTATTAAGACATTACTGTTTGTAGTTTGCTTGGACAAACCTTCAGCTGAAGAAATCTTTGGTCCTTAAGATGGTGTAGTTTTTGGTTTATTTTGGCTATCCGATGCAATTACGTTGATTAGTAAAAGTACATAGATGAATGTATGGAAAGCCTCGTGCTTTTTCTGCGAACCTGTTTGTAAAGCGTGAGCCTGCGGCAGGGCCGTTACGTTGCTTGCATGTCTTAATACTTCTTGGAATTTCTAGAAAATTTGCTTCTTTTGTTCATTTTATGTAAAGTTTATTAGTTGTGCCCATCTTGTGCAGCCCGTTGTAGATTACCTCTCTGAGTTCGGATCTTACCATGGCTCCAGCAGCAGCTTCAGATAACATAAAGCCTCGAGGTACATGGGCTTATAATTTTCATCTACTAAATTACAGCTAAGAACCTATATGAAAAATCGATTTGGCGATCTTGTAACTGAGTTTAGGCTGCAGTGCTTTAAAATGTGATGGGGACTCTGACAGCCCAATCATTTAATCTGGACTGTTAGTCAGGCCATCAACCATTTTCATCAAGTGCCCTGAAAAATCCAAGCTGATTGGACTCTTCTAACCATCAGTACAGGAAGCTGTATGATGGGTGGCCAAGGTCTTTCACATATTAGAAATAGGCAGGGCACCGAGCTGTTTTTTTACTGGTATCTGTCATGGATCTATGGCTGGGAAGGATTATATTGTGCAATCCCGGTAATAATTAATCAATCTGAAGATTGGACACTCTCTCAATCACTCTCTTATTCGTAGATCTGCTTGATCTGGACAGTCCACTTCTCAACTCATCAATTTGTATGATTAGAATAATCTGATAAGTGTAGACTTTGCCACCATGTGCTATCAATGAATGGACCGTAGAGATTAAATCTTAGTAATCCCACATTGCTTATGGAGAGATGTCAATGAATGGTTTGTAGAGATCAGATCTTGGCAATCCCATGCATTCCTTGAAGCTTCTATGACATGACTGATGTTCCAGAGAAGTGTTTGATATTCTTAAGGTGGTTAAGTGGAATAATTTTATCAGGGGCCTCTATATAGTAAAATGCATATAGATGATGAAAATCCCATTAAACTATGGAGTTCCAAAAGTAGTGAAAGCATCTGTGGAAAATCTCTGACTGAAGGCATCATGGAAGGTTTGCAGTGAGCAATTCCCTCTGGAAGAAGTTTCCCAAATCCATTTGCCTTCACTGCAATTTGGGAATAGATACGTATGTCAAGATTTGTCAGCGTTGGAGCTAGCTATGAATTATTGGAAAGTTATGATCAGTGATTGTCGTTCTAGACATATGTAGTTTCTTTGTTTACCTTGACTTATATTCATTGATTCTTTGTTTAAGATGTATGCGTGGTTGGTGTTGCCCGCACACCAATTGGAGGATTATTGGGCACCCTTTCTTCTTTATCTGCCACTAAGCTGGGGTCTATAGCTATTGAAGGTAAGATTGTCTTGTTTCTGCCATTTCCTTCTGGATCATTTCTAGAACCTATTGCTTTCCATTGGTGTGTCTGATTATTATTTTCATTTGCTCATAGCTGCCCTTAAAAGAGCACATGTTGATCCCGAACTTGTCCAAGAAGTCTACTTTGGCAATGTTTTAAGTGCAAATCTGGGTCAGGCTCCTGCCAGGCAGGCTGCATTAGGAGCAGGACTACCCCATAAAGTCATCTGTACTACCATCCATAAGGTCTGTGCGTCAGGGATGAAAGGTATGCACAACGACCACCAAATATAGTTTTCCTTTGGAGATGCCAGAACAAGTGAGGTGGTAACACATTCTTTGTTCTCTTTTCACAGCAACAATGCTTGCTGCACAAAGTATCCAGCTGGGCATCAATGATGTTGTTGTCGCTGGGGGGATGGAAAGCATGTCCAATGCACCAAAGTATTTAGCAGAGGCAAGGTCAGTGTCTTTTGTTATACTGGATTTCTGGTTAACTTGTTCTGTTGTTTACAATTATGACTGCTAGCATTGTTTGCAAATTGTGACCATTGCTGCAAATGAAGGCTTAGCTTAGAGTAGCAGCATGTACATGCTACAGAAGGCACGGCCTTAATTATTCACTTACTATGTTATCCAATAATTGATGGAAAATGTTTTTCAATCTCAAGAAAAATTTGACTAAGAATTTAACTGTGTAACTATCCTGATTGTTCTCTGAACAAACAGAAAAGGATCCCGACTGGGACATGATACTCTTGTTGATGGAATGCTCAAAGATGGCCTTTGGGATGTTTATAATGATTGCGCCATGGGAGTGTGTGCTGAGCTTTGCGCTGATCAGCATTCAATTACAAGGGAAGATCAGGTGCTGTTCTTTATCCGTATCTTTCATTTATTATCATTGCACTGAGTCACTGACCATTAGCTTGTTTAATGCACTTTATTGAGAAACTTGACTTATTGATACTCTTGGATGTAACATTGCCTTTATGCTGTGACGTATTGGGTAGCTTTTTTTATTTATTTGTACAGACAATATTTATTTGGAAGATGCTGATTTGGAAACTTAATTTAGGGTGTGTTTCTGTTTTATTAAATATCACAAGTATATAATATCATTTACAAACTTGTGATGATATTAGTTATTCCAACATGTAATGTTTGATTTCAAAATATTATTGTAATTTTTTTATTTGAGAAATCTCAATGTTGTGATAGAATTCGTGACTTGTGTCTAAAATTACTTTAATATGTTTTCAATGCCTCAATAAAGCATTCCTTTACTAAATTTGTAGAGTTGAATTGAAGAGCAACTATCTCTGTAACTATATGGTTTTTACAGGATTCTTATGCTATCCGAAGCTTTGATCGGGGTATTGCTGCTCACAATAGTGGTGCCTTTGCATGGGAGATTATTCCGGTTAGAATTCCAATTCTTTAAATTTATAATTGGAAGTGCTAGAGTGATTAAACCAGTCTGCAAATGCTCAAGTTTGGACTGTAGACAAGAAGAATATTTGCTTAAACTTGGACTAGTACCATAGGTCAGTAACAGATTCAGATTCCTCATTGCCCCTCAAGCTGGAGGATGATGCATCATTATGCCAAGCTTGCATATAGTATATAGTATAGGCACAGCTACGATTGTTATTCCACACCGAGTCACAGTGATATACTCTGTGGTCCATGTGCCACTCATCTGCCATTTTAGGGTATTCAATCTGGTCAAGTAACACCTTTCACAGAGTCACAGATTGATGGCTCACTCTTTTAGCTGTACAATAATGTGATAGCTTTCACTCTGGTCTATGATGCATTCCTACAAGTTACCATTCCTGAGATTCAATCTCAGGACCTTGTGTTGCTCTTACCATGTTACAGTGATTTAACAGAATTTGCAATAGTTCAAGAACTAATGTAGACAGCAAGTTAATTCACTCAACCTTGGACAGCTAACTTAAGTAACATATTCAAATTCCTCAACATGAAAAATTTGCTATGATTTTTGGCAAATTTTTGTTAATGTCAGTCTCTTGATCATGCAGGTTGAAGTTCCCGGGGGAAGAGGAAAGCCATCAGTTCTTATTGATAAAGATGAGGGCCTGGAAAAGGTATTTACAAGTTGATGACTTCATAAATATATCTCGCAGTCATCATCATTTTCAGTTCCATTGTTTGGATTTGTTAGTTAATGCAAGTGCATCAGCTACACACCTCGTCATTAAATACACACATCTTAACTACCATAATAACCCTACTTTTTTGCTTAATTACCTATATTTTCAATCATTTCCAATCATTTCTTTCTACTTTTCATTAAAAATCCTATCTTCCCTACTCCACTTTTCTAACACTAACCCCAGGTAATGCACTTGCAATGTTAACGCACCCTATCCAAACAGACCCGTAAGTTTTTTGTACTCTACCTCTCCCTTGCAACCTTTCCCCTTTCCTTTAAAGCAAACTTGAACCAATTGATTTCCTAGCAAGGTTTTTGGTCTTTGTTGATCTAGCTATCTAAGCATTCTTAACATCATTTCTGTAGTGACTGGAAACACTTCTACAAACCCTTATGAGTACTATTTTCTGGTTATTTATCTATCTGGTCACTTGTTCAACCACAACAGCTGATGGAAATATTGTTTTTGGACTACTCAGCATTCTGCTCCATAAAGCATTGGCTCATCTTATAAATTCACCCTTGGGTCTCATTGAAAAGGCAGATAGCAGAACTTTTGGTGAGTGGGGAAAAAAAATAACAGAAAAAGAATAGTGAATGAAGGAGTCGGTCACTGTATGAAATTCTAGATCGTGAAATTCTGGTTAAGGTGGTAACATCTATGTCGTATACTTTAAAGAAACATTGCATTTTGCAACTTTTGTTTCTGTTTACTTCTCATTCTTATTCTTGTTCCACCACAATGCTGGATGTTCAGTTATTTGACATAAGTTCACCATATTGATGTAGAGCAGCTAGAGCTTGCCAACTTTAGTTCTAATTTCATTGTAGCTTGTCAGTAGCCAACTCCACTGACAATAACATTCTGTTTTTTTATGCCAGTTTGATGCTGCGAAACTAAGGAAGCTTAGGCCAAATTTTAAGGAGACTGGTGGTTCTGTTACTCCAGGCAATGCTTCTAGTATAAGGTCAATTTAAATTTTCTATGCTTATTATTTCATTGATTTGACAAATGTATGTTTTCCTTACATATTATAGCTCATTAGGTAATAGGCAAGGTATGTGACATTTTTATCGTACATTCTATCATTAAGTCTTGCATCACCTTGAACCTGAACCACAGTGATCATTTTGACTTTGAATCAGGTTTGTCTAAAAGAGCTACTGACTTTGGTGCAGCTATGCCTCTTCGCCATAAGCTTAGTACCCATGAGAAGATATTTTTTTGAAACTTGAACTTAAGTATTGAGAATCAGCAGTTTGTTGTACATGCTAATTTTCCTGCTGATTTTTATTCCATTTCATACAAAATCTTGTTCAAAGTATCCTTTAAACAGAAGTCTCCACTTTTAGCTGTGTAGTGAATGAAATTCTCCTTTAAGAACAAGTATTTGCCTTTAAAAATAATCCCCACATTTTGTTTAAAATCCTCTGTGACCTGGTATTAATCATAGTGTTATCCTCAACATTTCTATATCCAAGATATTTAAATCCGTTGTTCCGGCCACTATTATTCTCAGATGGCTAGTTATAGTCTTGTGAGTGACAATGATGTTTTCATAAGAGATACATATTGAACTTCTGCTAGCATTTTGGATCCATACATATGTGAAGCCTCCTTTTTACCCCCTTGGACAGTGATGGTGCTGCTGCATTGGTCTTGGTGAGTGGAGAAACAGCACTTAAACTAGGACTGCAAGTGATTGCAAAAATCACAGGATATGCTGATGCAGAGCAGGTATCTTCTCTGGGGATTGCTGAAGCCTTTTTTTTAATGTCAGAAATATTAGAATAGTAATAAGCAATCTAAATTTCTTGAATCCAGTGAAGAAGCTGGTAGGATTGTTTATACTTGCATGAATTGATTGCCAATTTAAGGACATTTTTTATTTGCACATGTTTTCTCTTTTTTTGAACCTGATGTTCAGAACAGTAACCAGAACTTGTGATTATCTTTCTTTTCTCCTATTTTACTTTTGTCTTTTTCCCCCCCTTTTTGGTAGTCCAACTGGATGCTAAACTTGGATCTGCATACAGGCACCGGAGTTGTTTACGACTGCTCCAGCACTTGCAATACCGAAGGCTATTTCAAATGCTGGCTTGGAAGCTTCTCAAATTGATTACTATGAAATAAATGAGGCATTTTCTGTAAGTCATCATCTTTTTGTTGTTGTTTTAGAATTTACATGTGTCGGGCAGCAGAGTTTTAAAAAATATTTTTTTTCCTTGTAGGTTGTCTCTCTTGCAAACCAGAAGCTTCTTGGATTAAATCCTGTAAGTACCGTGAGTTCTTACAATTTCTAATTCTTGCTCATGCCTTGTGTTAAGGCTATTTATGATATATCAAGGTGTAGGTTCTTGGGAGTATCGTAGTATCTAATTCTACAACTTGATGCGTATTATACTATCCGTGATGCATATTCTAGTAACTATATTGTGATATGGTAACCCAGTGCTAGCAGAGGACCTATCATGTGGCATGCCCAGTTAATTGTTTGTTTTACAAAATACCAAAAGCTGGGAAATCCTCTCCAACCTTCCATGTAGATTTGTATTTGGACTTGTGAATTGAACTGGAACTCAAATCCATTCAGCATGTGATTTGTCATTTTCTAAGGTTATGGATGAACTTATGTTAATCTATTTTACATGCTTCCTACTGTGTGCTGTGTCCATGTACAGGATAAGCTTAATGTTCACGGTGGTGCTGTGTCCTTGGGACATCCTCTTGGTTGCAGCGGAGCTCGCATTTTGGTTACACTACTAGGGGTATGAGCTTTCATCTCATACTGTAACTCTTTACAATAGTGAAAAAAAATAAAAATCTTCTCATAGCTGCTTTGTCAATGTTTCATTTTTTGGTTGCTTTTGGGACATATTTAATGAGTTGCCTAAAATGGGAGTGGGATTCTGATCTGCAACTAAGTTGTCTTGATGAGTTCTTGAAACTGCATCCTTAAAATGGGTGGCAATCCTCATTGAAAATACTAGAACTATCATTTCAATGTGATAATTTCCTCTTTGACTGACCCGGTAATTACGACTCTGTTTGACAAAATAAGTATGGTTTCTCATAAATGACTAAGACTCATCTGTTTTTCTTTAGTAGATTAAAACCTGCATTTCCATTCTCATCATTCTCAAAAGATAGAAAAAGAGGAAAAAGGAGGAGAAGATTTTACTGTTGCCTGTAAGATGCGGCACTTGAATTCGCTATGCAGTTCCAGCAAAACAGTGCTGATTTCGCTCTGCTTTAAGCAGAAATGCATTCTTACATTATAAATATTGTTAGGATAATCCTAAAAGATGTTGAAAAGTCTAAATAAATTCAATTCAAGGCTTCGTTTGAGAGGCTATCTCATCACTTATGTTACAGTGTTTAGAAGATCATTACAAGCTACAGGATTTTAGCCCATGAATTGTAAAAGACCACAATTAATAAAGATGTCGAGTTGTTGAGTTGTTCCCTTTTTTGGATGGGAGGTGAACCTGTTATTTCTAGGTGCAAGCCAACACTTTCTATGATTTGTGGCAGGTTCTGAGACAGAGAAAAGGGAAATATGGAGTTGCTGGTGTGTGCAATGGTGGCGGAGGGGCATCTGCACTAGTTTTAGAGCTCATGTAAGGTTTTTCTATTTGGTAAGATTCACCTGCTCCGCATATTCCATATTGCATTTGTCTCTGATAGCTTGATTTACAAGAGCTAAATGCTCAGAAATGCTTTCCCCTCTTTATGTTGTTTATAAAATTTCCAATTATTTTTTGAGGGCTTCAGCTTGCCAGTCTGCTCTTCCAAAAAACTTTTTATTTTTCAAATTTGTTAAGGTAAAAGACACAGCCAGTTTTCAATGCTGGACAACTTACACATACAGATGCATATTAAATCAACTAGTGGAAATAAACATTGGGGGATGTATTTTCTTTTTGTTATCCTTGCAGGCCGGCCATTAGAGTGGAACGTTCCTTGTTATGAGAGGAGGATTTGCTAGACCTTGTTGTGCTATTCTCTTTCTTTCTCTCTTTTCTTTTTAATAAATGTGTAATGAACATCATTAAGAAATGCAAGCGGCTTTGCTGGTCCTTGTGCTATTCGCTTGTCTTTCTTGTTCTCTCTCTCCAATAAAGGTGGATGACATAGCATGATAGAGGTTGGTTTCTGTCTTCTGATGCATTGATCACAATTAACGGGCCCCATCATTGCCTTGATGGGGCTGTAGTTCTTAGGTTAACCAGCTTCAAATTTTCAGTTGATATTTTATCAAGGACGGAAGACCCCGTTGCCCGTGTATTAGTAGAAGACCTAGATGGTAGAGAATGGATGGAGAAGCAGTCTCAGTTTCGCTCAGAGGCCGACTTGCATTATGGGAATGCCCACCCGGAAGCAAAGAATGGGTAACATCGGTTTTAGCCATTTTGTTGGAGGAGATAAAATATTTCAATGAAACGTGTTCCAGTGGTAGTATCTTGCCATTTTCACATCCTATGATGATTTAATTTGATCGAAGCCAATTATCATACTTGCTACAGATGATCTAGTTAAGACAAAATCACCTCGATTTTGTTCACATTCTCATTTCTCTGATATTTTTATTTAATCCAAGCCAGTCATCAGACTTGGAACGATTTTACCTAGTCAAGACACCAAAAAGTCATCTCGATTGCCAATCTCTGTGGGCCTTAACATCAAAAAGAGCATTTTTAAATGATCTCATGGGTTTTCATCTTTTCCCCGCCCAGGTTTCCTATTAAGGTGATTTTGGCTATCATCATCATCCGTGAAAACAAAAAGGTTTCACCGACACTTTCGGTGGTAGTAGTTAAAAGTATTTCATTTGCGCAAGCGCACCCCAAAAGAAAGTAAATTAATAAAGAAAAATTAAAGAAAATCCTTTGAAGGGTGAAAGCGCAAAGGTCGCATTCTGCGTTACTAAGAAATTCTTCCCAGCGCAAGGAGGGGGAGACGATGCATAAAATTTTCAAT
>JAYJMB010004186.1:36300-53085 GCA_036873735.1 Pouteria campechiana | reverse complement strand
CTCTTGAAAATGGTAGTAGAAAAATCAAAGTCTAAACCATCACAGAACCATGAATTCAATAATAATAAGAAGAAGAATAAGAAGAAGAAACTCTGATGTTGAAACTCACCACTGCCCAATTTGAATGTGACGGGTGCATTTTGACGAGTTGAGTCAAGATCTCCTCCGCCGTCAACTCGACCACTATAGTGAACTGAAAATACTTGAAATTATAAGCCTCTAGGAGACGTAGAGACCAAAAAGCAGCAGCCAAACAAATAAAAGAATGGGGGAACGAAGGGAATTGCATGCCTTGAACATGGTCACCAGGGAATGGGGTCTGCCAAGAATCACCCTGTTGGAGTATGCGCTTTCTTAGGCCTTTGTCTCCAATTTCAATCTCGTCAGTTGTCTTCGGAGAGAATTTGAGGGTGCGTAAGGACATTGCAGGGAGAGAGTTTTCGACAGAAGATAAGCAGTGGGTGTTTCAGTTGAAGATAAGAGGCTGGCTTTTCCCACTTTTTTTGATTTGTTGGAAGGAAGGAAGATATTTTCTTTTTCATTTCTTTGTGGTTGTTTTAAGTTCAGTTGCAAGGAGCTCATCCTAGAATAGGAGAGAGACTGACATTCAGTTAAAAGATAAGATGCTAGTCTGTTTGTTTCCCTCCCTTCTTCTACTTCCGTTAAAATAAGAGTTATTGGTCTTTTGGATAGACTTTTAAACTGCTTGTGGAACCGGAAGCGTATGTAGCAATTACATGTAACTGAGTCCCTAGCAGCTGAAGTTGGGAGATTAGCCAAGTGGAAGCTGTACCAAAAGCAACGGGTGGCTTGGAAAGAGTAACTTATCTCAGTCAACCATTTCAGATATTCTTGAGTAACCGGCCAGCTTCACAATTGGGCTTGTCATGCTTTAATTAGGCTTGTCATGCTTTAACTAACTTTTAACAACTATATATATATATATTTATCATTTTTATATTTCCCAAACATCCCTGCTTACTTTTTCATAAAAAAAAGTGCATTTTTTTGCTGCTATCATCCCTGATTTTACTAAAATAATCTTACATTTCAAAAACACAGTTCCAGTGTACCCTTGTTCGAGTTTACCGTCTGGAAGTACGTTGGGCATCGATTTGAGTGGCATCAAATCAATGGTATAAATGGGAGGAGAATCATGTAACTGTGATTGTGGCAGCCATTGAATCAAAGGAATATTTTCTAATTTGAAGTAAAAGAGAACCGTAACTTTTTAAAAGATTTTTCATTGTGGCATTCGGTAGAACCTTCGAATTCCAAGTCAACCAGATCTTTGTTATAATTGGGCTAGAATCCCTTTTTTTTTATTTTAATTCAGGCTATAATAGTTAGATTCGATCCTACATGAGTCAGAAATAAAGTTGGATTGGATTAAGGCATTGGATAACTAGACTCGAATTTCAATTTAAGTTGTAAAGTGCTATTTACATATATAAATTTATATTTTTATTATAGATTTTATATCGTATTTAATTATTTGGTTTAAACTTTATTTATGCTTCACCCAAATTGCTTTTAGAGAATCTTGCATAGAGGTCTTGTAAAACATAGAGAAAATCATAGGACATCAAAGGTGGTCCTGGTGTAAATACCTCAATACTCAAGTTAGTAATAGGGTCATGAAAAAAGTATAAAGATAATTTAGAGCTTGTGTCCATGTGGTATACATACTTATGCTTTTATAATTTAGCTTTGTTCAATGTGCTAAAAGGGCAGTATTAAAGAAATCTTTTGATGATTAACATCCTCTTGTTCCTTTGGGTGATATCACCTTCAAGCGAAACCATGTGAAGCCACAACATAGTTTGAACAGGTCTCTTACCTAAGTTGGGGTCTGAAGCGGTAGACTTGTTACTTAGGAAATTTATCTTATATTATAGTTTCCTAACACAGTCACAATGGAACCCTTCGCTGTTGTTCGCATAGTCTTCCGTGTCCACTTTTATGGAGCTTTATTTTTTGCACTATAATCCTCATGAAATGTAAGTTTGCGCACTAGCGTTATTGTAAATTAATGCACCGATATTAAAGCAGGCTATTCTTAGCCCTTATTGAATTCACCATGCATATAAGCTTTTCTGACATTTAGAAAGTTGCTTCGAATGGTCTATATAAGCTTTTACCCGTCTCCTTATTTGTCATCTACTAACAACCCAAAGATATTTCGAAAATGGATCCATAGAGTTCCAATTGGAGGAATAATTTGCATTTTAATGATGAGATTGGCTTATTGCTTTTGGGAGATCCAGTTCCTTGAAGCTCAGTATATGTCTACCCATTCATCACTCCAGTGATCCACCAATGCCTTACTAAACATGCCATTGGCCATATGAAGACTCTAGATCTGTTGAAGGCCATGCAGGACGAGATGGCGAAAGCTTGGTGTCAGATTACCAAGCTAGGGGTAGTCATAGATACCCACTGACCAAATAAAATTATATGGTTTTTATATTTTTCCCTCATAGTTTTGCCTTTGTCACTACTGATAAGGGCCTTTTTACTTGCTAAATAAGGGAACTATTTATACTTTCGGAGGAGTCGATGTCTGTTCTTTCAATATACACTTTGTTTTCGGTGAATTGAATAATTATCATTTTTCTATTCCTGAACTGATATGACTCTTTCTAATATCTTTATTTATTGGAACAATACTTCTGTTTTTGTTTATTTTAACACTCCCAATCGTTCAATGCTTCCGATCAATTAGCAATTTCAATCAGTTAATGCTTTCTATCGATTGACATTTCTAATCGTTTGATGCTTCCGTGATGTCTCTAGCCTTGCCAATGACCTAGTGCTTCCATAAAGAAAACACCACTTCTTGTCACTTCTTGCTTCTCAAAGCAATTTTTCCTGCCTTTCAAACACCTATGCACACTCTCATCGATCTATCAACAACCATTTTCGAATTTCAAAATAGAATTTTCTACTATCAGCTTTTGGTAGTCAAAATGTGTGCTTATCTTTACTATCGGAATATGGGTTTCGATCTTCATACCTAGTAAGAGCCCAAATTCTACAAGTTATTTCTATTTTACTCCTCATGCTCCCTGGAGATAATTTTTCGCCCTTGTCTAGGTTTGCAGGGCCGATGACTAATGGCTGTTTCCTAAATACTGAGCTGCCAATGCAGCTCGTCCAGCGTAGCACTTTCTCCCATATAGGATAAGTTTTCTTACGTATAGTCCGATGTCTATAGACTTCAAATATTAATTTTAAACAACCCAAAGTATCAACCTGATTTGTCAATCTGAAGCCCATCCAAAATTATTTTAATTGGGTTAAAATCGTATTAAGATTTTAACATACAGCTATAGTTACATTAAAATTTTTAAAAACAAGATGTCCGGATTGACCACAACACTACCTAACCCGATTTAACGTCGATTGAGCAAATGATGTTGCCTACTGTTTCGAACAAAACACATGATTTCATTAAATTAATACTTAAATATATACTTAAAAAGAGTCCCAATATAATTAATCTTGGACTTGGATTCACCTTCAGATTTCAGTGACTACATTTTTTCACATGCCAGCACATTCGATTAGATTACTGTGGATTCCAATCATAACAAAAACCGAAGTTTTATCTCAGTCGAATTAGTGCCAGGACAATTGTATGTAAGTTCACTGAATACAGAATATAAACACAACTCAATTTCCTTATTTTTGAGTTCTAACAAAACAACATCGTCTATCATTCTCTTTGTTGCCCGGCAACATTATGTAAACATCATATTACATTTTAAACTCCGTCTGGGAGAAAAAAGAAGAGGAAAGGAAAGAAAATACCAACAGCTCCACCGAAAAAAACAGCTCCCAAGTGCGGCAAAGCCTTGAAAACATGGAGGGGCATTTATCAAAGCCCGGGCGGCACTCGGACACTTAAAAACATGGAGGAAAAACATGGGTACAAGCCACGAACACACGTGAAAATCTCTCTTTCTCCCATAAAAAGTAGGTGAAATTGAGAGAAGCTTTTCGCATCCATATCCTGGCTATTCCAGCCAGTAAAAAAGGACCAAGTCATGCACTTAAAACATAAGTTCTCTTCTAGTTTCTTCACAGCTTTCTTTTCACAAAAACAATCTTCGGGCTTGGCAAAAGCTGAAGAACACAGTCATTCATTATTGGCTTAGGATCATTCCCAGAACCCGGCTGAAGTCTTACCTGCAAAATATGATTCAAATTGATAAAGACATGTGCCGGTGAAATTTCTGCAAGGAAATTAGTAAAGTCAAGAGAATAATAGAATTGACACAATAACTGCATGAAATCAGCAACTTGCAATGGCCTGTCCAGAGTATTAATGAAGATATCTAACTTCAAACATAATCAGTGAACGTAATCAAGATGGCACAACCAAACAGGTAGAAGCCAACTATTCATAGCCATCAACGTTAGAATCACTCTCCATTTTACTAAAAACATAAATCGAGATAGAAAAGGAAAATGCTCTTCCTGGTTATTACATCCTACTTGAGTACATTTCAATATACAAATTAGTCAAAGCTATCATAGGAGTGCCTTTAGCTTTCTGTCACATGTCACATTCTTAGATTTGAGTTCTTCATCAGTCCCACTTTGATTTTTTCTGTCACACATCATATGACAGAAACCTCAGGAGTTCTAGTTTCACTAGTTTGTAAATTTCTCAATGCAGAGAGCAGGAGCAACACAGAAACCTGTGCTGCCCCACATTATCCTAGCAACTGAAAACCTTTCAGAGGATTTTTTTTCTGTAAAGAACTTCTGACCACTTTGTTTCAACCTTTAAAATACATAAGAGTTTGACCCCTGGACAACAAAAATACATCTGCACACATCCACCAAAAATACTAATCAATGCAGTTCGTCTTATACCTTAGTGTGGAATGTTTTCTACAAAGAACTTGTGACCGCCCCTGGACACAAAAATGCATGTGCACAACTCCATTGAAGGAACTAATAAATGCAATTCATCTTACACCTAAGTGTCGAATTTTTTCTACAAAGAACCTCTGACCGCTTTGTTTCAACCTTTAAACTACACAGAGTTTGACCCCTGGACAACAAAAATGCATGTGCACAACTCCAAAGGAGCCCATTAATGCAATTTGTCTTACACCTTAGTGTGGATGTGTCCCCTGCCATGATTCAGAAGTTCATAATGCTATGAAGCTTGAAGAAGGAGAAAAGAATTCTTTAAAGCAAATAGCTTCTGAAATAACCATAGCTAACAATTTGGTTCCAACCCCATCCCAATTTCGCCACCACCAGTTAAGACCAATGTTCATTTTATCAAATATTATCTCAAACAATACTTTTTAGGAGGTGACTGCTAAATTATCTTATAGGAAACCAATATTTTCATCTATTCCAAATTTTATCGATAATATCAGAGTTATTGATCTTATTTCTAATTTATTGATATTATCTTCAATTTATGAATATAATTGGAGATATGATTTTTACTACAAATTATCACCCAACCCCTTTTGACCATTTCTTTTATTATTTCTTCTCAAACAACCGTTAACCTCCCTAAATTATTAAAATAACTCACATGTATTTAGTGTATATTATTTATATCTGAGATATTACCTCCAATTTATTGATAATTTCAGAGATATTATTGCTTTTTTTACAAATTCATCTGAAGCCCCTCTTGATCATTTCTTGCCTTATTTCTTTTCAGACAACTGTGGCAACCTCTCTAAATCATTAAAAACTCATGCATTTAATGTATATTGTTCATACATGTTTATATTAATAAATACTTAATTTTCATGTGTTAACGTCATGCTAGATTTATTGGGGTTGTATGTATAGGTCTCTTCTGCATTTCCACAGGCCAAAAAATATTGACAGTTAAAGTAATTTAAAGTAACTTTTGGCTAAAAAATATATTTATATTTATCTTAATTTATCATAGAGTTTTATTAATTTTTTTATTTTCCCGAATAAAATTCACTAATAAAAATGATATTGTCTCTCATCAAAGCGACAGTATCTTTTTTTAAAACCACTAATATGTCCGTAATTACTGATAAAGCAAACACTAGCTAAGACAACATGATTCTTTTCAGTTTTTATTCATTTATTTTGGCAAACTTGTGATCAGCATGCTAACATATACGAATCAGTTCTTTAGCACTTAAATGCATCTTAAATAAAAAATAACAAATGATCATAGTTTCCATATAAAGGAAACAAAATTCATAAAAAGGCACATGTAAAGTAACATTGACTAGGAAATGCCAAGCTACTCTTATGGTATGGATTTTATAGTGAATCCCTTCTTAGCAAATCAACCTTGTAAGGATAACTTCACCTTTAAGTTTTTCTTTACCTTTCTTTTATCAATAGAAGATTTCAGATTATCATCTTGAAAAAGTAACAAAATAGTAACAAAATATTGATAGAAGGTAGTGACCAATAAAAGAATAGCACCTTGTAATTTTGAAGCAATGATGCAAACAATGTAGTAATTCCAAGGATTGCAAATTTCTTGCCAACACATGCCCGTGTACCAGAACCAAAAGGAAGGAAAGCAGCATTGTCATTTGGGTCATCCACAACAAATGGGCAGTTCCCAGAATTTCCAAGTTCTTCATTATCACCTGAAAAAGAATAAAGTTTGCAACTCTTAACATGATAAGTCATCACAAACTAGTATTGAAGTTTGCAAAATAAAAAACTTTTTAGATAAAAAATATTTCTTTATTTTTAAAGATCGAAGAAGTCTGAAAGACACCTGATCTAATTTGGAACTGTGGCAATCTAATGCCCGCTTGACACCAATCAAGGCCATTACATGTGCCCATTGCATGGATAATATTAAACAAAAGTCTCTCACTCTTAAAACAAAATGAGCATATTGCTCTAGAGTGGGTTGATAGAAGGCACTGTTTACTCAATTATGGCTAGTGGCAGAGTGGGCCAAAGGGAAGGTAGTGTTAATCAATTATGGCCAACCTAATGACTGGCACAGCCTAACTTGCAGGCCTTCTCACACAGATGATGCACAGACCACATTACAAGCCTGATCTCTCACACAATACTAACATGGGAAAGGAAGATAAGCATACTCATCATTGTCATCAAGCAGACAAACCAAGAAGTGCAGTTTTCAGGTAATCAAATGTATATGGAGAAGCCAAACAGATTTAAAAAATTATATAGCTACAACCGGTAACAATGAAAGAAAGAATATAATTTAAAGTGGCCATCCTATTTGGCAAATAAGAAGGCTGAATCCCTGCAAAAATAAATGTATTCTCTTGTGAACTCATATTCGTGTGTGCAGATTTATACTCTGGAATCTAGGAAACATGTATAATCGTCAGCATGCAAACCTGCTAATTCTGTTGCAGGTGATGGATCAAATTCCATCTCAGCTTTATGTCCTTGACGTATGGCCTTTGACAAGAAACGGTATGGATTGAACTCACTAGCATCACTGCCCCAACTTGAGCCATCCGTCTGCACCAGCTGAATGGGAACTACCAGAATTGCACCCGCAGGTACTGTTATACCATTTTCAAGATTCAAGTCTGCAACCAAAAGAGAATGAAATCAATTAAAGAATGATATGGTTATGAAAAAAAAAAAAAAAAAGCTTGTGGCATTCAAAACATGCTGAGTGCATCCATCGTTTAAACAGACTGACAAAGTTATGCTACTGTTTGGATGCATGGTCAAGAAGCAATCAGGAGGCTATGGATTTTCCAAAATTTTAACTAGAGTACCATTTAGTCAGTGAACTGTCATGTCTTTGATAGCCATAAGCATGTGGATGTGCCCAGAAGAACCTAATGTGAAGAAAAACAAGTGACAAGTCTGAAGAGTCCAACCATGAATACATAGAAAAAACATAGGAAATGTCCTAATCAACATCCAATATGGGATCTACACATCAAGTCACCATCAATAAATCAAAGACACTAGTCCAAAACTTCAAGCTTGAATAAAATCATGAATACTGTGGACTTAAAGCCTTGTCAGGTTTGAGTTAAAAATATTGATGATCAAGTTATCAATAATCATATCAGAAAAGACATGTCAATGGGAATCAGCCAAAAACAAAGTTACAGATAAGAGTTTTTGAAATAACATCCTTTGGAACCATTTATCTGCATGATTCAAACCCAAACTATCTGTGCCATCATGCAGACAAACCTGAATGAAGCTTCTTTGTTTTTTCTTTCTTTCTCTTTCTTTCTTTTTGTCATTTTTTTTCTGAGAGAAATGATAATGTGGCTGACAGATTCTACAATGACCGTACAAAGACATCACAATGCAAGACAAAATACAAGCTTAGGCAACAAAGAGTTCATTAGTCTTACTATTTGCATGGACAAGCAAGAAACATAACTCTGAAACTCCCTTGGCTTTGTTTGTATAGTGTAAAAGAGGAGTAAAAGGTGGAATTTGTAAAAGGTGTAAAAGGGGAGATGATAATGTCAGCATGATAGATGATGATGTCAACCAAAAAGAGGATAAAATCAAAGAAGAAAGGGAGGCTTTTGCAGTGCTTTTATGGCGATTTTATACCGTTGCCAAGTACAGCCTAAAAGAAAGTGGAATTTTCCAGATGGACATCCATTTGTCCACAATAGGTCTGATCGACCATAAAAGAACACATATCAGTTCCGCCAAAGTGAACATGGATGCTGCATTTGTCTGGTTAAAAGGAACATTTGAAATACAAGGAATAAGATAACGTTGTAAGTTTTACATGCTCAAGTGATATGCACAACCAAACAACAATGGGAACAACAAGATGATGCTTGCCAAGGTTCCCCAAATGCAACAACAAGATGTCTATTGCAGTAGAAAGTACCATTGCTTACCATGCTTCAAGGAACACCTCTGAAGCAAAGGCCCTGCTGGCAAGAGCCGAGCTGATTCATAAACAGTTGCCAATAGAAAATGCATCTTTTGAACATCATATGCTGCCGGTTTAGATGATTTGCACACCAGAACTATCTCTGAATGAATCTGGGGAAAATTTGCCAGAATAGTCAAAGAAATGGGTGGACATGAATGAATACTGTCAACCAAATTAATTCAACAGATAAGCATGAATAATTAGTTGTCTAGCAAACTCCCTTCTGCCCGTGCATGACCATGAATGATACCAAGCCATGTGTGATTTCTTGACAGGTCATCAAGTGGGCTACTATATCTAGCCATTACCAAATGCCTAGGAAGGCTAAGATGTTCAGCAAGTAGTCACTTGAATAAGTTGGCTTGGACATTCAGTCCATCTTCAGTTGCCCATTGCCAAGGCATGAAAGTGAAATGTTCGATATTTGCCTTGTTCATTGTTAAGCCAACCAGTGAGCTTCCCATTACCCAAAGATAAGCTATCAGATGTGTAGCCAAATGAGAAATGGAAAGCTAATCAACTTTTTCTTTGGTAAAAATATCCCAGTTACGTTACTGGCAAATAACAAATACAGATTTGGGATTCCAAACCTGAGTCTTTAAAGCTTTATCAGCAAATCAAAAATATAACTATCATTAAAAATTCAAATTCCAAAAAAATCGGAATTTGTCAAGTTCATCAATTGGCCACCCAAATCCATATGTTTGTTACCCTGATCTATAGGCAGCGTAACAAAAAAACCAAGAGAGGCTACCTTTTCCTGTATTTCTGGATGCATCACAAGCCTTGTCAAGATGCTGCCAATCAAACCAGAAGTAGTTATGCAACCATGAAACATTACACCCATGATATTTGCACAAGGTTCTTCTCTGAGATCAAGATGGCCTTTTAACTCCTCGGCAAACAACCCACCTCCCATTAAATCATTGGGATGAACTTGCACATCAACCCCAATTGCATTTCCAGTATTTGCAGACTTATTCTGTGAATTAAGATCAATACAACCCAATAACTTGTATTTTTTTCTGCACAACTGTATGATGTCTTCTGTTAAGCTTTTCAACCTAGTGCACAGACCTTGGTACCTCCAAAATTCTCGATTCCAGAATGGAAGAACATTATAAGATGCCCAAAAGCAAGCATCTTTGGCAATCTTTATAAGAAGTTCTTCATAGTCAATAGCATATGACCAATCCAAAAATTCATCTCCAAAGAGTGTAGCTCCAAGAACAGAGAAAGCCATATGCTGAGAAACAGATCTGCAATCAAGAATTCCTTTAGCCATAATTGAATCTATTCTTTCCATGACACGATCCACCACCTTCAAAGAAATTTCACTTGCTCTCTCAAGCAATTTTTCATTCAATTCCATTGCTAAGGATTCCCTTCTCTTTTGGACCTGCAATAATAAAATAATATAAAAATATGCTCATGAGATATCTACATGGGCATGAATGGTTTATGTATGGTTTATGTATACCAATCATCACGATAACAAATATAAGCTTTGATTCAGAAATAAATAGTAAATAGATCACTATCAGATGAATCGTGAAATAGAACAGAACCATGATTTTGTCCCAGGAAAATGTTCTCCAATGTGATATAAATCTATAGGAAAAAAGTTGGCCACTAAATTTCTGGTTCTCTAAATGCCCAATCACCAAAAAAGAAAGGAAAGGAAGAAAAGAAAATATTTGACACCCCAGCAGATCTAGAATATGACAAGGCAGAATGAAAAGAAAAGTAAAGAACATACACTTATGTGTGTTGCACATGATACAATGCCAAAGATGAACTTCAGAGAATAATGGCTTAAATTTCCTAACAAAAACTGAGAAAGGACCAAACATATCATCAAAATTACCTTCTCAAAGGATGGATCAAAGAGACTTGACTGGCCAAAAGCTAGACGAAATGCCTTCCCTGTCAATGGCAGCTTATCCTCCGCCTTTACAAGCATATCTTTAACGAGTGTTGGATCTTTAACTGACACCAAAAGCTGAGTTGGACCCAGCCACAGACTGACAACTGATCCATATGTCTTATGAGACTTAGACAAGAAATCTGAAATCAGTAAATGAATCATTAATCAGACTATCCTCTGTATGTATGTGTGTGTGTGATAGAGAGAGTCCCTAAAAAACAAATGTAATCTAGGCATGATCCAGGGTTCAATAATTCCACTACTATGCTACCAAATAAATGGAAATTGTGTCACATTCATCAAACCCGCACACAATATACCCACTCTAGGTATTCAAAGGGGAGGCATACCACAATATCACCTGCATGGCATGAAATGCACATTAACATGTTCGCAGTGTACCTTTGCACTTGTGTAGAGTAAGTGGGTGTATTGATAATGATGGAAAACGTACCAGCCCTTGCAAAATACTACAGTATTCCACATTATCTTGAACTAGAATATTTTTTTTTAGGAGATGAATTTGTTAAACAGAAATCGAAAGATGACAAGGTGTCATCAGAACGAGTGTACCATCAAATGCAAAAGAAACCTATTCCTATATCAACAATTCAAACTCAACGAACACATATAATGAGGTGGAGTACAAGTTGTTAACAGTTCTGTTTTTCCTTTCCCACCACAAAGACCAAAAGATTGCAAGAAGGATCATTGTCTCATAACTTCTTTTTCTTTTTGAGAATTAGATTGCAAAAAGTTAATTTAGAAAAGTGGGTTGGGGGGGGCGCACAATCCAGGCCCTAACTAAGATGGGCACAATCCACTCTAGGGCAATAGACTATGCTGATGAAAATAGGATTACCAGATATATTTGCCTTGAGCACAGAGAGCATCCATGTCATCTTTTTGCTTGCTAATTTATCCATCGCACCAAATGAAATCATGCAATGTAGGAACTTTTGGATTATACCTTTTCCAAATCAACCAATCTAGGACACCCTTCTTAATTGAGAGTACTCAAGAAACTTCCAACAATTGTAATAATTCCTCAGCTTTTTAATATCAGAAGTTCCTTCTAAATGTAAAGAGCTAGATAAAAAGACATCATATGTAGTTGCCCCACACTACGGGCCAAAGCAAATAGAGCCAGGAAAGTTTCTGCAAAACATCTAACTTCACACCACTTCTCCAATCAAAGCTTGATCCTCATCCCTTCTACCAACCTGGAGGTGACTTGGTCCTTTCAGATACCAGAAGTTTTCAAGATAGCTTTCTGCCCGATGCTGGATAATTACCATGGTAGAGTAACTACCACCATTGATCTGACGACCTTCTCCACTTATGGAGTCAACTTAAAAAGATGTTCTAATCACCTAGCCTATATTGTCTGGGAAAGAAAATCAGTAATAACCTCCTTATGTGATGATGAAAACAATTCTATTCATGTGAGTTGCATTTTGCATAATCAAGAAGAGAAAGTTTGTCATTCCGTGGGTTTATTTACAAAAATTTGATTCCCAGTACAATGCCATCACAGGCACTAACCACTGCCAGGAAAATTTGAGCAATGGATCAAATTCAAAGGATCATCAGACCAACAGCCAAGACAAGGAATTCCATAAGCTGTGAGCTTCCGCGTAACCAACATCAGCTGAAGCTCTGACTTTGGCTTATGCAAGCTTCCCAGAAACCTCTCTAATCAGATTTATCACAGTCGTTAAATCTTCCGCATATTTTACAGTAGAATTCAAACCGTTTCACCATTTTTATTTTCTCATAACCACACAAACCCATGACCAAATACTCAACTCGTATATCAATCACATCCATACGAAGACTACAAACCTACTACAAACCACATCAACAGCTTAGATTATCACCCAAAAATCACAATAAGCCAGCGAATTTGTCACTGAAAACATGAACTATCATCCCAACCCACTACCATTTACAACTTAAGAGGTAAAGGTTCCACCTTTTGTACTACGACACCAAAATCAAAACCAAAGACAATTCAATTATAAGTCAAACCGAGTGCAATTTGAAAGAAGAACTCACCGGTGAGATTGTGACCAGATCCGGCGCCCGCTATCAGCTTCGCGTGGCCGTAGAAGGAAGGGCAAGGTGGGCCGGGGATCTTGCGGCCCTTGGCCCAGAGCCTGACGAGGACGGCGATCTTCCGCAGCAGGAGGGCTGTAATGGCGATGAGGAAGATCCAGAGGAGGACGTTGATTTCTCGGACGAAATAGTCCCTCAGTATCAGCGGGGAAGCTCCGTCCGGCTGAGGGAGGGAGCCGGACTGGGGCGAGGGCAAAATGGTCATTTCAGAAGACTGCGGCTGTCGCTCTGGGCACGAGTCGGCTTAGCGCTGGCGGACAGACGGACAATCACGACTTTTCCCGCTTTCACCACAGCAATGAATCCATTTTTAGAAGGCTGGAGATGCTTCTCTCCTATTTATTTCCGGAAGAGATGCAAACTTATGGTGCACTGCTTGTTTATTTATAAGAGATAGACCCCCATTGCTTTCAAACAAAATTCATGATTTTATAGCTAATCAAGCCCATTGATTTTTTAGCAACGTCCCTGTAAGTCTCAATCAATTTCTTATGCAGTGTCAATTTAATTTATATCCTTATTATGGACTAATTATTTTATAATTTTTATGTCATAAAGGTTATACTTACGTTTGAAAATTTTTTAACGGTTCCGATTTTATAAATCTTTGGTTTTATTTGTTTATTTTATAAGCAGAGTGTGGAGTGCCATGGTGGTGCTGAGTAGGATGCGATACAGTTGGAAGCCATCCTGGACGTGCGACGAGAAGTTCCACGCTGGGGTGAGACAAGGAGAGTCCCCGCGACAGGTGAATCGAATTGGATGGTTGCGAGCAATCCAGTCCGTTCAAGATCTGAGGACGCATTTTATTGCTTTTTTGAAATAAAATGGATTTTAATTAATAACCAATGTGGTCCATTCATTCTTTCTGAATTATTCCTGATGATGGAGCATATTACACTTTGATTTTGTAACTATGTGAATATTACGCTGTCATCAACGTGATTAACGGACCTGATATTATCCAAATATCTCACGTGTATTGAACTTGAGAGCGGCGCATCGTTTCTCGCATTCCATCCCAGGAGGGTTCGGCAGGGTGAGCCTGCGGGCAGCCGACGCTGGAAGAGCCACGTGTACTTGGCCCCTCCCCTCGTTTGAATGAAACCAGTACATTTGGAGATATATGTCTATGATTTGAACCGTCTAAAATTTTATTTGTCCAATTTAAACCAAAAATGTTTTTCTTAATTAAATTTTTTTCATTTATAGTTATTATTTTATCTTAAGATTTAAATTAGGCAAAAAATCATTTAACTGTTCAACTTGTTCATAAATATCTACCATGACCCAGATGGCATTTTAATCGTTAGGGACAAAAATCAGCCACTGTGGTCCTCACCACTTGGCTTTCCAGATTACGTTCCGCACGTTTCGCAGGTCATCCGCCTCCGACAAACCACCAACGACCAAAATTTGTGGTTGTGCATAGCCCCGAGCTGAGCTTTCTTTCTTGTTTGGAGTCGACCAATCAGCAAAGCCACGCGCATTTCACCTCCTATTTCGCCCAAGCCAAATGGGAACGAATAAGAGGTGTACTAATTAATTTTTCACCATAATTTTTATTTATTACGATAATTATTTATTTCCAATATGTTCATTTTTCCATGTTATTATTAAATTTTAAACTCTTGTTTTGCACTTCTTTTGTAAATTTTGGTCCTCCAATTAATTTGATTTTATATTTTTTTCATGTCAGAGAGAAATTTTCTAGATCCTATGTAAAACAAATTACTCCGCAGGCCCACCAAAAGCCCCGCTACGTAATAAAATCCGAAGCACGTAAGATTCTTTCGGTAGCATATTGTGCATGTGAACCATGTCTCTTGGAAAACCTTCCACGAGGGGAGCCATAATTGAAAATTTCTAGATGAAAACAAAACAGCCGCGTCGTTATTCGTATGGCATGGTTGGCTGGTTGGCTGGATTCCTTAGACCCTTTTTTTAGTTCCAAGTATGACTATATATATAGAGAGAGAGAGTGTGTGTGTGTATAACATATAACATACATGTAAACAGTGCATCCGATACACCTTTAACTTATAAATTTGGCCTGCCTTTCTTTCTTGTGATTAATCTCGGAGCTGCACTCGTGTAGGTAATTTACCTGAGGTATCTTTAGATACTCATCACAACATATTTTTTAAAGAATTTAAAATAATATCAATAAAATAGAAAATAATATTAATTATAAAATAAATAAAGATAAAACATATAATCTCCTTTCTAAAGATAAAAAAAAGATATTAAAAAATATTGATAATGATCTATAAAATAAATTTTTCTTAAATTTTTCTAATTTATATATGCTTAAGTATTCTCGCGTACCACTCTCTTTTATATATTATTAAACCTATTTTTCATATTGCTTTGTTTTTATCTAAATTTTTAATTAATATCCTTCTATGGTCGCATTATCTTTTCTCGTTGTCTCTTTTCAGCTGTTACATTCGTTTTTCCATTTCAATTAGTACTCGGGAAATTTGAGATTTTTTCCGACGCTACTATTTTAGTCGTGCACGCAGCCATCGGATCAACCATCTATCCATCCCATATATAAATTTTTATTTTATTGGTCTCTTTTAAATACATTATTATTTTGACTGTCAACTAAATGATAGAATGTGACAGAAATGCCTCGCAGCTGTCGCGTCTGCTGTCCCACTTGGAAAGTGTCGTTGTCAGAGCATCAATCGGCAACTCCTCGTTCTTATCTTTTCCGTCAAATGATAGGGGGTGCCATGCACATCCCTTGTCAGCTAAAGCGATCATTCATTGGCGAGTAGTGAGTTCCTGAACGGGGCCCATAACGAATTTGCCACTGCACTCTTCCTTCTTGGCCCCGTAATGGATCTGTCACCCGCGAAAAGTGGGATGCATGTCTTTCTTAGCCTCATCTCATTCTAACTGTACAAAATATTTTAAATATATTTTTTCAACTATAAAGAATTATTTAAGTCATAGGCTAAATTAAAATAATTTTTGAGGAAAATACTTTGTTTCAAGACCATGAGCGACCTAGATCCTATTTTGTGTATATCCACATCATTAAATCATGCGTGTGTACATGGAAGCGTAGTCCTCCGACTATTTATTTCGGGAACTCGGATGTGCATGAGAAGGGAAGGGCAAGTCAGACGGATGATGCTCACGCAGTTCACGCCACCCGATACGCAGGCACTCGGACTGCTACACGTGGCACTTCTGAAGCCACGATTACCGGGCGAATTCGTTTCTGGTCGCTATCGTTTCGTCGGTTGGTTAATTGGAACCCGGCCTCAGTCATTCTTACTTCTCTAAACCTTACTATTTACAATACATGAAGCATCCTCATTTTATCCTTACACCTGCGGGATATTTGCAAAAGAGATCTTAAAATTTTACATGATTATAAATTAGCCATCATATTTTGGGTGGATATGGAAGAATAAACTCTCTAAGTTATCGTATATTATGAAATAAACTTTGTTAATTGATGATGCCTAACAAAGATTGATATTTAAAGTTTAAAAATGTAAAAAAAGAGCTTTTCAAAAGGTTTTTATAAATTAAACCTTATAAATTTCACAAATTTTATCTTAAATCCTAACCCTTAATCTAAGTCAGGCTTTTTGAGTTTAGAGGGTCTATTTTCCAATATATGATGATTTAAAAAACCTATTTTATAAATATCTAAAATATAATAATTAATTTATAATTGTGCATAATTACGAGATCCATTTTACAAATGTCCTACAAGTTTTCTAATAAATATTCACCGCATCGTTGTTAAAATCTTTATTAGGAGTAAAATGAACAATAAGAGTGCGGGAAGCAAGATAATGTTATTTATTTATTTATTATCATT
>JAYJMB010004186.1:12952-36200 GCA_036873735.1 Pouteria campechiana | reverse complement strand
TTGGAAAGTGGATTGTCTGTAATGGGCCACAAGCTGTATAATTGAATCATCACACCCGTCCATAAATTTAAGAATATAATATTCTCCGTTCATATGAAAAATAACCAAAATCAGACACTGATATGGGCTATAGAAAGGAAAATTATTGATAATTGAAATATTTACTTTATATTTCACAATAAAACCCACTTTTTTGTACTTAAAAAATTTATTATGTATTTAGATAATAAATAATATAAATTCAATGATTTAGATTATGAATATAGCAAAATATAAATCATCTACACTCATAAAATAATTTCAACCCTGAAAACACCTTTATTCACGTTTTCCACCTGAATTTCTGATTTAGATTGTTTTTTATCTGAACCAGTCATATTACATCTTAAAATTTATGAACGGGTGTGATGATTCAATTACACAGTATGTGACCCATTTTCACCGTGGTTGCATAGTGACTCGGAAACGGGGGCCATGGCCAATGCGCTCCTGATGATCTCATCTCCCAACTGGAGCTGGGCATCAAAGTGGGACGCATAGTATGGATAAATAAAATCTAAATCTTTCATTAACTTTCTGTCTTAATTGTAATTTAATACAGAAGAAATCATAATCATTGGCTTGTTGCAGGAACAATATTTAAACCCTGTATAAACTTTATTTTAATAACAATATTATTTATATTTTAATCAAATCCAGATGAAAAAGTCAATGTTCACATTTTATATTCATAATATGAAATTTAAAATAGAAGAAAATAAAGGATTTATATTTTAGAAATAAAATACGTGGAATCGGCTCTACCTTTTCTCTTCTCGGATTCACGGGCGCGAGTTGTCCTTTGCCTGTGGTGGTAGAATCGAGCACGACGATGGGATTTGGTGGGACCATTTTGGATTGACATGAGAAGGTGGCTGGGGTCACATGATCTCCGTCTTAATTATCAGCACGTCCCTTTGGGCCTCGACTTCCGATTTGTCTTCGTACATTTGTTGGATTTAGATAAAAATAAAAAAGCGGTCGGCACTCGGCAGGGATATGTCAGAAGTTCGACGGTAGGGGTGCAAATTGCTTCTCTTTATACCGGCCAAGGTAATCTCCAATCCCACTTTAAAAACTTCAATCTAACTCTATTTTGTACGTTGGATCAGGTCGAGGTCAACCCAACCCTTACACAAACTTTTAAAATTTAGTTAATTTTCAGTAAATAATTTAAGTTTATCTTTTATACATGTATATTTTGATTTATTTAAAATAAAAATTAATTATAATAAAATTACTTATAAAGAATAAATTTTAACATATTAATCTTAAAAATAAATTTATGAGGATTAATTTATTAAATAAAAATTTAAAGTGATATGACTTTTAGAGGAAAAAAGTAAAAATAATATTGGGTCTTAAAATTACATTTTTATTTAAAATAATAGATAGTAAATCAAAGATTAAATATATAAATTATTAAAATAGGTTGGGTTGGATTAGTTGGGTTACAAACATATTAACCCAGCCTGAACCCTATTTTCAAATCAGGTTGCATATTTTAGCCCAACTCAGATTGCACCTATCAACAGAAACCCGTCAATTGGAGCATACAACATGGTTTAGCAACCCAACTTTGAATTTGGCATTTGACTATCTCTCTATTCCATTTAGTGGCTGCTTGGAAGATTCCACCCAAAGTGAAAGGAAATCACTTTTTAGAAATATTTTTTTAAGGCCAATTCGATATATGTCTACCATAATATTTTTTTATCATTATTTTTATTTTTAATTATTACATCATGTTAATTTTTAATCTTATTCGCTTTTATCAGTGTCATAATTTCTATATTATTTCTTTTTTGCCAACCAAATAACTCTTAAATTCGAAGTCCTGCAGCAATTTTGATAGGGATTGTGTTTGATTTGAGTTGAAGAAATAAAGAATTGTGAAAAAGATTTGATAATATTAGCAATGTAGAAGTGATATTAATTAAAAAGTGAATAAAAATAAAATAAATAAATCCTTTTTAAAAGATAGAAAATAATGTAAAAAAGATTAATTAAAAAAATAAATCCTTATCAAAATATACAAAAGGACAACAAAAGCTTTTAGCTTACTTTTATTATAAACAGGCTTTTATCCCTCTTCTAAATTAAAAAAACTAATATGATGCCCAACGATTCTAACTTCGTGCTGCCCATTTAGTTGGCCAACATTCATTTCGCATGCGTTGAAAAACTACTCTTACTGTGAAGCTTAATCATTGCTTACAGGGAATCATATGTTGAACATGGTTTGTCCTGAAACCCATGGGAGATATGGATAAAATCTCATTTGGGTAACTGTCAGTAGAGCTGACAAACCAGCCTAGTGCATGACCCAAACAGGCCGAGTTGATGGTGGGGTATCTTCAGTAACCGCTTTTATTTTTATTTCTTCCCTGAAATAGATAGTTATATCAAGAAAAAAAACTGTCGTGCGCCTAGGTGTTATGATCAAGTAATAAGCATCTATGGTTTAGTTGGTAAAATCATGGATAAAAATGAGACTTGGCCCAGAAGAATGGGATTGGACGAGGCTATAGATGTATGGAAACTTGCAGGGTGGACTAAAATTCAAATGGTTATGAGCCAGTTTGGTCCATTCTACCATGTCTTAGCACCGCGGGAAGAAAGCTTTCGCACAAATTGAAGTTCTTGCTCAACTGATATAAAGGAGCAGCTGATGCAGAAGTGCACATGTTATCTGTTTAGGGAAAAAAGAATTTGAATATTTTTGTGAAAAACGCTTTGACCACATCAGTTACAAACCCTTCTTCCAACCTAAAGGCGATCTGGTCCTTTATACATTGTAAGTTCTCACGATAACTTTCGAGGCCCCTCATGCTCCATAGTCAAGGTGGCATGGCTCGACAACTAAGACTATAGATCCGGCGTCCCGCGTCCATTAGCTAGGATGTCAACTCAAAAAGGTAGTTATGAAGGCCTACCTATTCTATATTGTTTCACTTTATTTTTATTTATTTGCCTTCTTTCTTGTCACTTTATTTACTTATTTTCTTTATTTTTTTGAGATTTTACTTTTGCTTCCCTTTTTAACCCCTTCCTCAATTCCCACATGATGATAATTATCACATATAATCATGCCAATACTTCTATTTATAATTTATGAGCATATGTTGCATTTCATGTACTTATAGAGGGTGTATTTGGTTTGAGGAAGACAAATGTATAAATGGCATAAAAAGGTAAGTAATGATCTTAATAACATAAGAAGCGATGTACACTATAAAGTGAATAAAGATAAAATAAATATTTTTTTTTAAAAATAAATAATGATATGAAAAATAAATTAGTTTTGACTAGTTAAAATCATATACAAAAGAAGAAAAAGGTGGCTTTCATTTTTTTTCTTGTCAAAACAAACATGCCCTTATAATAATATAAG
This sequence comes from Pouteria campechiana, assembly GCA_036873735.1. Lineage (NCBI taxonomy): Eukaryota > Viridiplantae > Streptophyta > Magnoliopsida > Ericales > Sapotaceae > Pouteria > Pouteria campechiana. The sequence continues at coordinate 32,767 of JAYJMB010004186.1, read as the reverse complement.
AACCTCCATTTAACCATCTTGATGATAGTATCAACTCTTCTCAACATTTGTGTTAATCCACTCGGACCACTCAACCTCCTACTTTTTTATAGGATTATCATGGCAATATTGCCTTGTCATCCTCTTCTCCCAATATATAGTTTTTTTTTTATATACATTCAATATCCTTTTTCTCGTTATCTCTTACATATATGATAAATTTAATTTTCATTACTATGCTTTTTTCAACTTTATATCTTCTCATGCAGCAATTTTACTATGGCTATTAAAGAATCAAAATTACAAAAAAAATATAATAGATAAAATTAAGGCTCCTCAGTAAAATAATATACCTAAATGATCACTAATTTACCTTATTGGTTGTAAATTTATTTATAAAATTAAATTTATGTATGATGGGGTTAAGTAAGGGCAATACTCAAAAAGAAAAGTTGGACTATATTGAAACCTTTGCTTTAGTTACTAAACGAGTCAAATTTCATTGTCTCTTAGTTGTTCTACTAGTTATAATTGGCTCTTGTATTATTCAAATATTAATAATAATTTTCTTCATGGTTATTTAGAAAAAAAAAGTGTACGTGAAGATTTCGAAAGGTTTTGGCAAGATGGACTAATGTTTTTATTATCTAGACAAATCTATTTATGATTTAAAATAGACTTCTCATAATATTAGTTTTATAATTTTTTCCATCATCATTTATGTTGGTTTTATGTAATCTAAAACAAATTATTGTTGGCATAATTTGCTTATCCTTTCCACCCAACGAACCACGGCATGTGTGAGAGTTGACAAAAGATGGCTGGTGGCACTGCCGGCTGCAGCGATTTCGCCAATACAATCCATAGGTCAAGTCCACCAATTAGCTTCTTCACTTGTCGAATGTTTCTCTACAAATGATGGTGAGCATTAGATATCTATACGGGCCACATAGACAGGAAAAAAAGAAGTAATGATATTTCTATTTTTATAGAATATGGCTCATCTAAGCACACAATCGTGATTTTCTGATAATTTGAGCTTCAAATTGCTTTTTACAGCTAATTTTGATGAACTTACACACCCTGATCACTCTGAAATTATGTGCTAAATGGGTTAGATCTACCAGCAAAAACTCTGTGCTTTATAGATCTTAGACAAAAAAACAATGTTCATGATTCTCTTCTTGTAGGCAGTTGATTGGATATAGAGATAAAACAAAGGCATTAGATATATAGTTCATAGAATACTGAAATGTACCTTTATCATTTTTGTATTTGGTGGGCCATTTGGTCCTTCAAAAATAGTCTATGCCTACTACTGCACAAGGCCATTAATTTGTTTCTTGTGATGTTTAACAATGTGCAAGGCACATGCTGCTAAAGTTACCAAAGGCTGCGTGACCTGATTACTGCTATGGGCTGGGCATTTAAGCGGGCCACCAAAACATTCATTTCCATTGCCCAGAGACTGTCGAAAACTTACTCTCATCGAGATAAATCTTAGGACGTGTTTGATAGATAATTGATACATTAAATAAGTCGATGAATAAATATAAGAAATGTTAATACAAATTGTCAACTTAAATTTAATTTGAACTTAACTCAAATTCTAAAAGTTTAGGTTAGTATTGGGTAGAACTTAACCTAATTAACCCAACTTGATCTCCGAATCGGTGGAATTTTACAAATAGAATTAGGGTTGGATGATTGTCCTAGTGTAATCCAACAAGATTTACACCCTCGTTAAGATGTCTAAACGGGGGTTTTCGCAGCATTTGTTGCTCATCTGATCTTCGATGCTTGTGTACCAAATTGGATAGTGTAGTGAGGTTCTAATTCAGCTAGATGGTCAATGGGCTCGGTCCACTAGCCCAAGCTTTACCAAACCCATCATGTGATAAAAATCATTCGGAAGCTATTAACTATACAAATTCGATTTCTATTTCACAACGGGCATTGCCAAAGGACTGGCTGATGCTGCTTCATAGATTCCCATTGTTAGAGTGATTTTTGGCTTCTTAGATGACCAATAATTCGACAGATTAATTTGTTCATTTTCATCTTTGTGAATGTTGGACTTCTTATATGCTCTTGCCTCCTAAGTGTGGTCCACCAAACTGCAATCTAGAGTTGGATGGCATTTCAATTTTCCAAATTATGTTGGACCTAACTTTATTGCCTGCTTCCGGGTTTCTCTTCCAATGCCTGCTGCTTCCATGGACCATAATCAATCCTGTTTGTACTTAGGCCTGTTGTCTTAATTAATTGCCACTCTTTTTTTTTTTTTTTATGTAGACTAGGGGGAGTTGGGTGGTTGAATATTCTCTACCAAAGACAATTAGAAACTTTAGGAAGGGATTTCTACCTGTAGCCTTGCGAAAAAATAATCTTTTGGCTTGTAAGGATTATTAATAATTGTGTTACAGTCTACAAGATTTCTTTAAAATTTTTGCTAAATATCTCATAAATTTTTCTAATAAATGTAACAGGAAGAGAAATTGTTGACAAAACTTTTTTCTTCCTAAAGGGTAAAGAATTTTTTCTTATATATATATATACTATTGTGTTCTTTTTTGCAAATGTTAGAAAATTGTAAGATATTTGGCAAAAAGAAAAACTTGTAAACTATTCTATAATTTGAGGGTAAAGTTTATAAAAATTCCTTTGATTTTATTTTTGGATGGCAGGAAAAGGTGGAAACCTGCTTTTCACTTTCTCCCACTCTTTATTTAATAAAAATATTTAAATATTTTGGTAAATGCTAATATTTTCACAGTTAAACTTATATTAATTATTAATTTCATTTTTCTATAAAATTTTTCTATTTTATTTTTATCTATTATTCTATCGACATTATTTCTTCCCATCATGGATCAAGTGCTGCATCTCCATATGGAAGCAATTTCTCATAATAGAATAAAAATGATTATGAGGTTGTTGGATTTGGTTGAAAAGAAATGAAAATTTTTATTTCAAGAAAAAAAGACAGCCTCTACAGAAGAACTTATTCTTGCAAGTAATTGTCACTAAACTGGTTTGAAATCCTCGTGTTATTCATTTGCAGAGCACAGTATACTGTTGATTGAAACAGCATTGTATATTCCAAAATTATGACCACAAGTGTTGGCGGTACATCAGAATCATGAAACTAGCAACCGAGTTTACGATCGTTCAAAATGACATTTAATGTGGGAGGGATTTTCAAGACTATGACCCCTAAAAAGCAGTCAAAAATTCAACAACAACGACAAAACGAACCTACCTGCCAATATATTTTACTCAAATAATGAATGGTTTGAAGAGATTAAAACCACGTGTCAACGTGTCTTTTTCTTCAATGCATACACGAACACTCTTCTTTGGTCCTTTGTGTAGTGGCCATGAGCTTCTTTGAAGGAGAAAGCCAAGCTCCTTAAAACCACAACAAAAGCCTAAAAAAACGATGGACGGGTGGTTGGAAATCCTTTGCTCGCGACCAGTGGCAGTGAACGCCATGAAATTTTCAGTGCCAGATTTTGACTGTGTAACAGTGACACATCCCTGTCTTTGGCCGCATTTGGGCCATGTACTATCTTGCAGGGGGTGTTTGATTACTAGCATAAACATGACTTTTTCATAATCAATATTTGTTCACTCTTATTTACTGTCAATAATCTTGTTTTTCTCTTATTATTACATGTATTTTCAATTATTATCCTATCTTTTCATTTAAAAAAATTCATTTATTTTGTATTCAATGATTATGCATGACACCACCTCATTTCAATCTATACATTTTATCATCTCTTATCTCTCTATCCGAAACCCTACATGCATGCACAGAATTTCAAAACCCAGCTTTAGTAAAGCGAAGTTGGTGGGTGTGGGTTGACATTGAGTGGACAGCTTATACATGTTGATCAAATTGGAGCGGACAGTGTCATTCGAGAAATCTGGAATTCCTTGCAGAGATTTTCCAAATCTGAAATCACTGTCAATATACAGCCATGTTATTTAATGTAAATTGGTTAAGAAAATGTGGTTGCATAACAAAATCCAGAGGTGCCCGAGTTTTTAAATAGCTGTGTCTTGATCATTTATCCATGATATGATTTATTGAATTCTATTTATTTAACTTTTTAACTATAAAAAAGAGAATTAAAGTTGGAATGACGTTCCTCTGATGTCTAAATCATCAAAAAATTGAACAAAGTAGATAAATGCAGAAGAGAGGAAAATGGAATTCACAAGGTTGCAAATTTAGATAGCCATTGAGTCAAGAATTTAAAGTGTTAGGTGCCTACCCCATCAAATGGAATTGTTAAACACTGATGGTCCACTATTCTACTTCATGAAGTCCAAGTGTGTGCATGAATTTTGTATACATATAGTCACAAAATAACTCGTAAGGATTTAGCCATCTGCCATGCTTACTGTGGGTAAAAGTCGCATCTCCTAGTATTAGCACAGGTAAAGTCCCAGATTAAGCTTAATTGGAATATGGTTTTTATAAATGTTGGAAAGAAGCTTCACTTAGCTAGTCATTAATCTAATCTAATATGATGTCAGAGCAGCTCAAATTTATTTGTATGTTTTTGTGTGCTTGGAAAAGAAAGTGCACGTTGATGTTGGCAGAGTTCCCAGTTGAGAGCTTAGTAACAAGTCATTTTGAGATGAAATCAGCCATATAATTGTTAATACCTTGACCCACAACCATGACACTTGCCCCCCATAATTGGATTAGATCATTGGTCTTCATAACTCCACCACTACACTTCTGAATGCACAAGTAGCAGACAAAAACATGATGCCCACATACCTCCACAAAATTCCAATGGCTTCCAAACAAAAAAGGACACCAATGAGTGGCTTGCGTAAGGCAGGTCATCTCCTCTCCTTTTACAACAGCATGCCCATTTCCCATGCTCACAACATCAAATGAATCCCAGCCTACATTGTGAAGATTAGATGGGGGTGTAGTGGGTCCGGTCATATTTCATTATTTCAATGCACCATTGGTCTGCCTTCTGTGGCTATTGCAAATCCAGCACATTGAGCATCAAATGAAAATCTAACATCACCATTCCAACCCCAAAAAATCGTATTATCCATTGGAACTTTCTCTTAACTTTAGCTCGTATTTGGTAGGCTTGCACAAGATTTTTGCCTGGTATCTTGTTCACTGATCAGGTGCGCCAACGTGAATATGCACTGGTCCAAGAATAGTCATGATGACCACGGCCTGCATGTTGGGCTGCAGGCACGTTGACAGCCGATTGTTGCTCTCCAATCTGTCAATTTTCAGTACCAGTTGTGACCCACCATGACAATATATATACGTGGTTGGCATTAGACCACCCTAATTTTCTTTGGCTCCACCAATGATTAGGCCTAACCTTCTACAGACGCCCCCACATTGATGCAAAATCACCTTTTAGGGGTCATCCGAGAGTAGTCCGCTCTCTTTTCATTTATTTATGGGCTATTACAAGAGCAATGCATTTATTAAGTAGCAGATAGGACTTTGCAATCTTATTAGGAGTATTGAAAAACATGATGTTATATAATGATATAGTGGGATAAATTAAAAATAGGTTTATAGTCTATTTAGTAATAAATAAAAGAGATAAAAATTCAACTTATTCCTTTTTTATACCTTTTAATTGATGTAATTTTATTTATCTCAATAATTCTAATTTTTTCTTGTTATTGTGTATCCATTTTGAAATTATTATTTCACATATTTTCATCGAAAATATTATTTATTTTATTTTTATTCAATTTATTTTTAATCATTACCTCATGTCTTGTTATTTCCTTCATTTTCATCCAATTTTTCATATTTTACTTTTTCTTTTTTCCTTTTCCACCTCTCTTCCTATTCTTTTGACAGAAAAAACAATATACTAATGATAAAAAAGTATTGGATAATTAACCCTCAAAAGATATATTGGATGAGTAAAAAATATCAATAATTATAAAGGTGAAATTGACCCCAGAAAAAATTGTAAAAATGACCAGGAAGTATTTACCTTAGGAGTGAAGACGAGCAAATCTTTTATTGTGTAGCGTTTACTCCCCTCATGACTATAATGTTTCCCCATAGGAATTAAATATGCAAAAGGCTATGCTCAAGTAGTAATTATGTTTACACGTCCGTTTCCCAATCTTGCATACGTAAGTAACATAGGTGGAAACTTGAAAATTACAACCATTGAATTTATTGGAAACCATTTTTTTTTAATTTAAAGTTCAGCTAATCTAAAATCCTTCAAATGAATTATATGGATGGTTCAAGTCTGAGTGAGGAAGCATAGGCTGCACAGTTTTTTGATTGCATCACACCCCAGGCCAGCACCATGCTTTCCCACCGAGACTAAGCATAGAAAGTCCAAAGGTTCACGTTAATGTAAATTATTGGACACATGAATAAAATAGGGGGATGACCTCAATCTTACAAATGGGCCATTTCGGTGTCTCTAAACGTTATGCTAGCGTCACAAAAGAAGTGCTTTTGCAACAAAACTCAGCAACATATTAAAGAAACCCAGGCACAGACGTGGAGAACCGCATAAGCATGTGCTGGTTCATTTTTGCTGGTATTTTCATGCAGATATGGCTGTTTTTTTTTTTTTTTTCGTTTTTTTCAGTGGACAACATGGTCAGATATGGCCATGTTGTCCAATTTTAAGATATTTTTGTCTAAGTTGTAGACCCCATTTCTTGGTGATCCCTACTTCTTTCTGGGCAAGGCAAGTAATCTTACTTGCATTTCTTTTTACCACCATGACTTTTTCTCTAGAATTTCCACAAACAACATTAACTATTAAGGTTGAATTTTTGTTATTGACAAGAGAACGCTGCGAAATTTTGGTGCCAACAAAGACATGCTACCTGCAGGGTTTTAAAAATATATAGAGAACGGGCCGGGCTAGAGCCAGTGAGGCTACTTTTATGCTTAAATCAGCAAAATAGATTTTGAAAAAGTAATGAAACTTAGTTAAGAACAAATTAGAATTTTAGCAAATGAGCAGATGGTTTATTCTGGTTTCCCTTTTGTTATTTACTGTTGCCTTTTGTACTGAGCTGTTCGCATGTCATCTAAGTACCCCACAGATGTCTGCCATCAGCTACAAAATTATCAAAAGAATTCTGTTGCAGCCGCTAATGATATAAAATGGAAACCGATAAGACCTGTTCAGATGCAACGGAAGGTAGGTTTGCCAATTAGCAGCATCTAACCTAGTTTTTCAATCATCATGGCAAATGTGCAATACTTGCAACCCACCAACCCACACGAATCAAGATGTAGAGGAACCCTCTCAACCTTTAGGGCTAGGCCAGTAGCTAGATGCTCAAGCCTAACTGGCCAGATGCTCAAGCCTAAGGACTGCCAACGTATGGCATTTCTCAGTTCTCCAATGATGGCATTCAGCAGCACTCAGCTCCATGCAATCTACATGACGGGGGGCCTTGTTTGCGTGGTTCAGATGCCTCCAGATGTGTCGCACTTGGGAGGAAAGATAAGCTCTCGCGTGGCTGGAGATAATTTGCGGAAAAAAGTGAAGAAAAACAAAGCAAGATATGCTTCATTGAGCAATTAATATTTTAATAGCATTGAGACTGTTCAATTTGATTTGCACTGTATTACTGCAATCTTGAGTTGTATATATTTCGGCTATCCAATCATTGATGGAACCTTTTATCTGGCAATTAGTGCTAACTCTCATTGCTCCACAAATCCGAGATTCCAATCATCAAAGCGCCATAATCACGTCATCAACCACCAGCAAAATGGATAGTTCGGATCACTTCAAAGGGGGAATTCATGCATTTTGTGGATCCAACGTGATACAGGCCATAAATTTTCTAATTAAAACTGTTGAGTTCCGCTAAAACAAAAGAACAGATGAGTTGGATTGATTGATATTAAATTTGGGGTAAACTCCTCATCCAATACCAATCCATTGATACGGCTAATTAATACAGAATGAAAGTGGTTGCACACGTAATGCGATTCGAAGCCGTAGGCAACAACATTCCAAATTGCATCCACGGAATCATCTAACACATCAATCCATTCAGAATTTAAGTTGTTGGAATCTGAACTAGATTTGTAATCACCTGGCTGCTGTACTTAGGATGCCGCTCATCTTTCTTCTCTTGGGGATCGCATCAGATCCATTCTCCACAAGAAGATTGCATATCCCGAATTCAAGAAAATCAACGCCAGATAGAATTACCCTCGTGACATTGAAAACAAGCTGATTTTTGTGCTTTGCATTTCTGGTAATTAGTACACGGATTGGATTCCTCTCAATGAAGTGGGGCTTTGGCAAGCAAGGTCAAAATGGAGTACTTGGGTTCATGGCTAGCTGTGGGTGATCAGGATTCAATTCTTGCATGCACTTAGGTGCCATTTTGCTTAATGGCTTAAAATGGCAACTTGGCCACTGAGCATGACGACAATGGAAGCATGGAATCTGATTATTTGATGGTGAAGTGATGTCGGCTTCGCTAGAACAAATCCGTGTCTACAGGATTCGAAACAATCGGATTTTGATTCGGCTTACACGGCCTGAATTTCTCTACGTGTCACCATTATTAGGATCACGGGCGAAATAGCCTTATCAAGCTGACATAAAGTTGACAAGTCAGTTTTCATGGAGGATTGATTGTGGCATATATATAGCCGTCGTAAGTCATCATAGGTTGTTTGTTACATGAATCATGAGCTAGTTTCAGGGCCAACTTGCATCTGACGCTTGATTGCTTCTTCCTACGAATGAAACCTGCTTCCGTCCTTGTCGTGGCCCCTTATTCTCTTTTATTTTTGTTGGTGAATATGCCTTATAAGTCTAAATGCTTTTGGAAATTAAACTCAGAAGTTTCACTTAAAATGGACTCTGTTCCAAACTTACATGCCATGATTCCTTACTTCGAAAAGGTGCAAATATCTAAATTTCTCCCCATTGTCGATGATATTAGCACTAGTATCAGTCAAAATTTGCATCCCCTTTTTATGATATTAAGTGAAAAAAATGGTGGTTTGGAAGAATCGGATAAGTCACCCATTCCATATCAATATGGACACATCTGATATCACCAAATACTTGGGGAGTTTCTCTATTAAATCTTTTTCCTTGTTGTTTCTAGATATCTCGTTAGTAGAGCTTTTACTATGATTGTTTAGACCCTCAAGCTCATTCCCACTGTTGTATGCTGCCATTGATAATTGATCCAGACTTCTTAAACAGTCGACCTTTACCTGTCAGAAGCTTCTAACCAATCTTACTTGACTATAAAAGAAAATGTTTTAGTCCGGTTTACTTGATGACATAATTATGGGGCTCTTCAGTTGGATGGAATGGGATAAAATTGGGGTGAAAAATATAAATACGATGCATAAGTTATAAAGTAAATAAAGTTAAAATAAATAAGTATATAATAAGATGAAAAAAATAAAATTGGTATTAAAAATACATGTCACGTATATATTAGAAATTGAAACTTTTCATTCTGTTCTATTCCACTCAACTGAACACACCACAAAGAGAGCAAAGAGCATGATTAAACAGGAAGAATGCAAACTTTATTTCAGTAAATAGAGGAAAATGATCGTCAATGGTAGTTAAATAAGTTATGACAATAGCAAATAGAGATATATAGTTAATTCTTGTTAAAAAAGAGTTAATTATAGATCAGATAAGGTTGATTAGAGTATGCAAGTATCTTAAAAGGGGAAGAAAAAGTTCCCCTCTCTTTTCCCCCTATCCAAAATATATGCCCATACAAGAAATGGAAAAGTACAAAATAATATATATGCATGATGACCTCAGAAATAGCTCATAAGATGAAAATAAAAAAAAATAAAGTAGCATAAATACCATAAAATGGAAATAAATAGGGCCCATTCGATGATCATCGTTGGTGATCAAGGGCCCGACAAACCGCCTAAGGTGACTAAGATTCCTGACGAACTGAACTAACTTAAGGCATCCTATATACATTAGGCATCTGATGCGGTTACAAAGATTCGAACCCCCGGCCATGACCTCAACAACCACTAGCGTTAAAGTCAACCACTAGGCCGCCAGTGGATTCCGAATCGGACGTCAGCGATTCTACCACGTACCAAAGCCAAATTCTCCCAATTAACATATTTTGGTGAGGGCAGTTATTTGCTACTCGGACAGCATGTGACACTCAATAGGCAGGCACCGGATAAGGCCTACGTGGAATCCGCCTAGTTACAAAACTCAATGGGACACTGCCCCCTGCATCCCTCGGCTTGGCAAATTGGAATGACGTAAACCGCAAGTCACATGGCAGCTGATTCGTTGTTGTATGTCACATAAAGATTTTTCTGTTCTCATGTATACAAAATATATATATATATATGCCAATTCGCCCTAGTGATTTGGACAGTTAATTTAAGTCAGTCACAAGGATATTGCCATCGTTATTGAAATTCGCATTCACCTCATTACTTTAAAGGGTTCTGCTGAAATGCCTAGTTTGACGGCCATAGGGATATTTTGAAAAAGTTCTAACCATTTGCCATAATTAGCATGATTTGTTTGATTGAAATTTTAATAATGATCACAATTAAATACTTAAGTTGGCCACAAAAATTTTCTCATTTGAAAGTAAATATGAATTTATAGAATTTGATATTTTTTGAATCTCGTTTAATTAAATAAATTTGGCCACAGAAGATAAATAAATTTAATTTTATAAATATAACTTCATTGACCCTAATTGTAATTGAACCATTCATATGTGAGAATAGCCCTCAATTAAGGTGCATAAATTATATTAATCTCCTTCACTATTTCTTTGTATAGAATTCACAGTTGAACCATAGGTTTAATATCTTATTTTTAAAGTACAACAGGCAGTAAAGTCGCAGTACATCAAAGGTGTGCAAATTTGGCTGCATTGGGTTGGTGTCAGCTCACTCAAACCATGTTCCTTAGAAATCAACCTAAGCATAATTTTAATCCTATTATTTAAATTTGAACCATTCCTAAAACTAATCCTACTTCGAATTTCCATTATAATCTTAAAATTCATGTTGGATTTGGATTCATGATTCAGGTTCTTTTTAATTAATAAATTTTAAACCATCTTCATCTATTTTACTAATATATGATTAAAATTTAGATAAATAATGTTATCATTAATATAATATGTTGACATATATAGATTAATTTATTTATGATAAAAGTGATTTAATCATTATTTCTTTTCTTCATTCATAAATTTATGAATGGTTTTTTAAGACTCTTAAAATTCAAAAAAGATAAATATAAATATTAAAAGAGTTATATTCACGCCGCAAGTTTTCATCAAAATTATGATGAAAATGCCTAGTTTTTGAGCCGTGAGGATATATATTAATAAAATCAATCTGTTTATCATTATTGATACTACTTGTTTTATTAAGAGCTCAACTTATCTTCATTTATGGCCTAAGTGGACTAGAAATATTATCTTATTTAAGGATAAATATATTTGCATATATATATATATATATGTTAAAATTTTCTCTCTATTATGGCATACAATTAAAATAACATTTTTAATTTTAACTTTAAAAAGTGACACCAAATATAACGAATGAATTAAGTTTTATAGGCAAATTATCATAGACTTTGAACCAAGCATTTATAGGACACTTCACACACGTGGTGAGAACATTTTTATATAATCATGATTCATAACTAAAGTAACTAAGCACCATATAAATTGAATTGAAATTTTACTTGGGCTGTCATCGCCTAAATCCAATGTATCACAACTTTATAAAGGGTTGAAAACCCTCCAACAAAACGCGTCCAAAGTGCATTCATACATCTGAATTTCCACATTATCGAAGTTCTGCTTTTAATTAACATAGAAGAAAAGGGAACAAGAGGGGAAGCTGCTAGTGTTATCCGGAACTGTCTTTTTCCTTCAAATTTTCAGGATATTACAAGGCAAAAAACCGCATGACAGGGAAAAAAGTTGAAGAAAAAAGGACAAAACAAGAAAAGTTGAGACGAGAATCAACAAAAACGCCCTATTTCCATCATCCCAAACATCCTCTCCAATCCCAACTGTCTGACACAAACCTCCGTTGCGGTTAGCCTCTCGTCTCTCCCTTATCCTTCATGCCTGGCTCATGGGCTGTAACGGTAACAGCAACCGCATCGGTTGAAGAACAGAGCTTGTTAGCTTTGGCTTTCTCCAAGTCAACATCGTTCGCTTCAATGTCATCGATTGCCGGAACAGTCATCTCAACGCCCTTAACGGCATCAGGGATATCGGATATGGCATCCTTCTGATCTTTCTCCTTCTGCTCCCTGTATTTTCCCCACAGAACTGAGTAGAGGCCGACGACTATGAAGATTGAGCCGATGACACTGCATCCGTGAGAGGAAAAGAAGAATAAGCAGGATGCGGATGTGGTGAATGCGAAGTAATGATAGCACAGTGATTTGGCGGGGCATAGTGTTTAAATGGAGATGAGAGGAAATGTCATATTGCAAACATTTTGCTTGCACACAAGAAAGAAACATTGAATAATTGGTTTTTTCTCTTTTCCATTATCTTTCGAGTTCTTATGTTTCTGACTATGATGTTTTGTCTGTGTATGAATTGTGAAGGGAGGAAAGAAGTAAGAATTTTTTTTTTTGTCTTGTTTTGACGGAGATGTGGTCCTGCAGAGGAATTTATGAAATGGGAGAAAGAAATTACCCTCCCAAGTAGATCTTTTCAGCGATGATTAGAGATCCCATGATGGCCACTATAATCATCATCAGCGGACTGAAGGAAGTGACAAAAACAGGCCCCATCTTTTTCATCACTAGGCCTTGAACGTAGTAAGCAATGCCAGAAGTGACAATGCCCTGCATGTATGAATGCACATCCTGTTACGAACCGAAGATCATAGATATACAGAACTATACAGCATTAGCGATAGAGATACTAACAGCATAGGCAGCAGCAAGGAGGTTCAAGTCCCAGCCAATCGGCCACGCAGAAGGTTTGTGCTCCATCACGAAGGTGACGGCAATGGATTGTAGAGTGCCCACGAAGCAAACCAATGCGGTGAGGGATAGATGGGCTTCATATCTCTTCAATGTTATTGCCTGGTACGCACATCAAACGACTGGATTTCACTCACCAGAAGAAAATGTCCTTCTAAATTTTTTAATAGTTAAATCATTATGTGAATGATAGACATCGGAGGAGAGAGGGAGCCAACATGAGACATACAGAGTATTATCTTATTCAATAGAAAAGGTGGAACCATGAAGTAGGTGGGCTGTGATTTTTATTTTTACCTGTAAGATGAAGAAAGCGGCCCAAGATAGAGTAGCTATGATAAGGAGAATGGATCCTTTGACCCAGTCCTTGTCAGTATTTCCTGCGTTGGTCACAGAGTTCTTATGAGGATGGATGTGCTTGGACCACACCATCTCTAGTAGGGGTCCCTTGTACAAGGTCATAAGCATAGCCCCAGCCACTGACACCAAAGTTCCCACCACCTTTGCCTGGCACCTTACTTTCTTGATATCTATTTTCTCCATCCTGTCCACGCATCCCACAGCCGACTCAGTAAGCAAGTCCATCACAACGATGATCATATGGTTATAATGAAAATGAGAATGAAAACTTGTAAGCACCTGCATATGACAGCCATTACAAATGTCATAGCAGGCAACATGTTGCTAATGGCACAGGAGAAGGTGGGAGAGGTGAACTTGAGCCCAGCGTAGTATAAGTTCTGATCAATCACTGGCCTGCAGCACGTAATACTGACGTGTATCAGAACACATCCTATATATATATGTATATATAAAAAAAGGTGACTGCTCTGATATGATTCACCACTAATTTCACTCACCCAAGAAGACCCAGAACAAAAATTTGCATGAAAATTGTAAACGTCATCTTGGGTCGAACTTTCCTGCGTCAGAAAACACACTCACGTTAGTCTTTTAGGGTGACTGAAATGCATTTATAAAGGCTACAGATTCGCCTCGTTGAGATGAACACCTTTCGAGGACGAGAGCGAACGGTGCAATAACTGCAGTTGCAAAGGCATGACGGTAAACGACGAGCACGTAGTGGCTCATTCCGCGACTGAGGGAGACCTTGCTGATGATGTTCATGCCGGAATAGCCGAATTGGAGTGAGATCATGGCCACATACGGCTTGCATTTCTCAAAGAATTTGCAAAAGCATCCTTCACGGCCCATATTTTCTATAAGACTAGGCCTAGAGAATTGGGTAGTTGGAGGGAGGTAGGGAAGAAGGAAAGCTGGGGAGGAAGAACTCCAAAATGGTTTGTGTTTTTCCTAAGGAGAATGCTTCGAGGTAGGCTGGTATTTATACCCATCGACACCTCCCCACCCAAATCACACGGTGGAGAGCACAGAAACAGAAATGATATCTACCCCCCTGATTTTGTTTTGGTTGCAGGCCTTCCGGAAGAAAGTTTGGCGGAAAACGACAACAGAGGGGTTGTGCCTATGCAACAGAGCTAGAGCAACAGCACTCTTAGATTCCACACAGGCTTCACACGTTTGAGACCTTTCTTCAGTAGCTTACCAAAATTCGCCTGCCCAACCCGCCTATTCATCAGCTAATAATGGCCAAGCAAATCATTGCTGACGTCGAAGAGATCCCAACAGTTTTATTAGAACAATTAATTATATTTTTAACCTTTATTAATTATAAATTAGATCATCATATTTGTATATTTATAAAAGAAACCTTCTAGGTCTTGGTAAATCCTTACAAAAATTACAAATTGAGTTTTAAAATATACAGGTAAAACACTTAAAAGTCCAATTTATAAAAAAATACTAAACTCTATCTAATTATAAATTAAACCTTTTAAATTTTAAATTTATATATTTTAAACCACAATTGTAAATCTCAAGCTTTGTCAAATTAACAACTTAATAAAGTAGAAGGTCTATTCTGCAAATGCATATATAAAACAGTCCAATTTATAATTAGATAGAATTGGAAGATCTATCTTGCAGGCGCCTCCTCCAATAATTAAGAAAATTTCAAAACTCACCCATAAATCACAAATTCTAGCATAAGTCACGAAGCAAGAGTGTTTAGACTTAGTAGTGAAGACATACCTAAGATGGATATAAATGGCGCACCAAGATTCATGTAGCGAATCCAATTTGGTGGGAGACAGATTATGATACTGATAATTTCATTCATTTGAATTTATAGCTTCATTCATATTCATACAACTGACTCAATTATATATATAATGTTTCAGATCCCCATAGAGTCTCTCATGTGAGTCTGGCTCCCTGAGGCGGTGGGCCCACCCCAGGGTCTCTTGAGTATTCGTACCCGCCTTTAACCAATCAGGCGGGAGGGTTGTCCATGCGTGAGCGTGGAATCCACGTGGGTGGGGCGTCCGGGGGTTTAAGTGCAGAGCTTAGGCTCTGAGAGTGAGAGCAGGAGGGTGATGGTGGGCCCAGCGGGCCAGCTCTACGTTGAGAGGTAGTGAGTGGTAGGCGATTTGAGAAGCACCCAAGCGTTGGTGCATGCTGATGACGCTAGACGGTGGCGCTAGTGGCTCACACATGTGGAGAGTGGAGACAGGAGGAGAACGCATGACGCGGCTGCCCGACCGCCCATCAAGGTCTGCTGGCCCACTATTAGGTAGATGGACAGGGACATCATCGACATCAAGTGGACAGCTTGAGTATCGGCCAATCACAGATTGTCGCATGTTGCTCGTCATCATCATTAATTTTCATTATCTGTATTCGATTGTCGATGCGATCATTTGTTATACATGCACCAATATTGCACACCCTTTTCATTTGGATTGCAAGATTAATCAGGTAGTGGAGATGATACATGGTGGATGCTTTTATTCCCAGCCACGCGGAAAAGCTGCAGTATCTCAACTTTCATTGCAAGGACATGAAATGCATGGTGTACATACCAGCGACACGGATAAGTTACACCCTTTTCTACGCTTTTTTAATAGGTTGTTACCTTTCCACTCATTAATAATTTCTCTACCTCCGAACTACGTTTCTGCAGATCGGCGGAGGCCGTGCATCAAGAGTGGTGTCCCGAGCGCCGAAAGTCCTCCACCATCCCGGAATGGTGGGATTCTAGCTGCCTAGTTGCCCAGCGGATTCCGCGAGCCGATGCCACTGGCTGCGCTGAGATTCCAAACGACCAGTTAGCTACTGGCAGTTGAACAATCTTACAAACGTCAGTTTGCCACTTGACGGATGCATTTGCAGTTCAAGGCTCCATGGTCGTGGTCACAATCTTACAAATTCAGCAGCTGAACAATTGAAAATGAGCCACATCTGTAGAACGGTTTGACTGACTTGATTTATCTAGTCCCAATGTGACTAAGACCGGACTGAAGGTTAAACTGGCCATGTATACGGTTCAACCACCGGTCCAACTGGCTTGATTTAGCTAGCCTCAATGTTATTTAGAGAAAAGTTAGTATTTGTTTGTATAGTGTGTATTAAAAAGAAGATATATTAAAAAAGTGTATGAGTAGATGACGTCGGTAATATAAATTTTTTAATAAAAAATAAAAAATAATTAAAATGTAAATAATTAAGAGAAAAAATAGGATTACTATGAAAATTAAAATATCACATCAACCTAAATAGTAGTACGGAGGGAATGCATTGCTAATACGATCCCTTTTCCAGTGCGTCCACACAGACTCTTAAAACTTTAAACCATAAATCTTTCATGATTAGACTGTTACTCGATCCATTACTTTTTATTTCACCAATGATATAAAAGTTTTAAAAAATATTTTTTGATACCAAACCCGTTTAGACCGAACCAGTCAATGTCACGGGTGGACCGGTCGGGTCATCTCAACCGGATCGCTGCACGAGATATGCCCAGGCCGGCCAACCATGGAGGAGTGGAATGTACGTGCAATTTGAGAATTGGGCCCCCACTCTCGATGGGTGCGCCACAACCCTTTATTCGGCCGGGGCATCTTTCTTGCGGGGCCCACATCTTAGATCCCCACGAGTGCCCCCCAGTTCACACGTGCTGCTAACCTCATGGCAGTGACGTGCGTGTGATTTTCGTCGGACGAGATTCCTGATATCTTCGCTTTATCCTGCCACGTTGCATGGATGGGACACTGCTGTCTGTGCTCCGCAGAAGATACGACCTTTTATTTTATTTTATTTTTAAGGTATTGACGAGGAGGAGCGAAAGCCTATCACAGACCAACGCATTTTACAGGCCTCTTGGGTTTTAATGATATCTTTCGCTTTAGGCCAATTTGATTAATATTCTCCATCACCAAACACACTGACTGATGAGTGGGGTTTAAAGGATGTTAATATTTTATTGAATGTGAAGAATATTCGGCTTATGCAAGCATGGAAAATGAAAAAGGGATATAATCTATTGAAAGGAGAAGGATTAAAAATCCTGCTTTATTCCTTGCTATCGGATAATTTTCGCGTTTCGCCGCGTAAACGTTTTGTAATGGGAATCAGTTGCAGTAATCACAATGACAAAGGTTGCATCATGTTTCTTGGATGGAGGGTATAATCTAGATATTATTTTTTAGCCCATGATAGAATTAGCACTGCGGGGATTCTTTAAAATTAAGCTATTCCTCATAAAAAAGCAATAAATCAACGTTCTTAAGTATTTTCAAATCTTTTCTAATAACTTCTGCTCATGTGTGCGTGTGTGTGTATATACACTTTTCTGAAGGTTTTTTTACTATATATCTTTTATTTAAATAAATTTATTCTTTATAACTGGTGCAATTTTTAACTGTATTTTCATTTGGGAATCTCCACCATCAAATTTACGGATCGTTATTGAAACAAAACTGTCTTCTTGGTACTATCTTTGGGTGGTCCACGACAAAGTTCGATGCTTTACTAAATGGGCAGGTGGGATTACCATGACCTGGAAAAGGATTAACTGGACCGATAAACATGCAAATTGAAATAGTACTAGCATGACTTGTGATGCATTTAGAGCACTAGGCTATATCTTATTCTTATCCTATAAACCTTCTGAGATTATGCTTGCTGATGATGTGAAAGTAAAGAACCTTACAAGGCAAGAGAAGAATTTTTTAATGATCTTCTACAAATTGCAAGTACTACTACTTTTTGTTAAAAACTAAAGCATTCTTCCAAACAAGCTTAATGTGGTAGGCAGACTGAGACATGAATAATATTCAAGTCTATCTACACATCTATAAGTCTATGCACACCTCCCATGTTAATTATACGTGATTGTAAAGCTTGAGAATCTCTCGAATATTTTGTATTGTTAATTCAAACAGGTTTACGAAAATATTAGGTGGAATGGTGCTATTTTTCTTCTTATAAAAGGGATTTGATAGTTAAATAGGAAGAATGATTCCATGGTATGGTTTGCATTGCGTGAACTTGGGTTTTTTAATAAATCATGAAGTCTTAGTTAAAACTACCCAACTTGGAACTATTTATCTAATCAAGGGTAAAAATTTATTTCAGTTGAAAACTTAAGTGGGCCTCATTATCCAACATAGGCTTTTCAAATGATCCCAAGAATTTTTATCTATGATGGCCTGTAAAAATCCTTATTTAAAGTGATTTTGGTACCATAAAATTAAGAGCTTATTTTATTTTACTTATTTTTGGGGTTCATAGTTTATTTCTTAAAAATAAGGAGCTTGTGAACATAAGTTATATCTGAATGTGCTTACAAAGAAGGTTTATTTCCATGTTTTGATAGATAAGCCATAAGCAATTGAAAGGGTATTTTGGCTCATCAAACTTTTATATTTTTAAATTATTCATTAATTATTGAAAATGTACACTTTTTTATATATTTTTGTTTTTCTTTTCCTACAAAGTTATTTCCATTTGTGTCGGTCTATGATTACATCTTCTGTAATTTGAAAATCCGTATACATTCAAATTAATTTTTTATCCATTTAAATAGAGTTGAAAATATTTTAATTATTTTTTCAAATTAAAATTTATTCAATTTAGTTTTATGTAGTTATTTGTTAAATTAAAATTTAAATTTTTTAAATATTTTTAGATATTTTAGTTATATCATCTTGATTAATATTTTATTTATTAAGCTTAACACTCACTGTATTTGGGTCTTTTATCCATTATTTTAGCATCTAGATTCAACTATATCAAATAATTTTAATAATTTTAAGTAATTTATTTTAGCTATATTAAATAATTTTTTCTTATTTCACTTTTGTTGTTTATTAGCTTTATCAGCTTTAGTTACTTATCAACCATCAAATAATATGCGGCAATAGAATTAAAAAAGCCCTAAATAGGTGTGAAGAGAAGTATAATGGATAACTCATATTAGGAGTGCAACTTAGGTTATTTAGGATTGGGTTGAGATCAACCCTAACTCTAACCCAAGGTCTAAAATCTTAACCCTAACCTTAACTCAAATTCAATAATTTGGGATCAAGTTGAATTCAAGTCGAATTCAAGTCATGTGAAAAAGTAAAAAAGTGATGGTGGATTACAATATATTTGTGTATAGAGGAATTCATATCATTAGCAAATCAATCAACATTACAAGAAAATACAAATAACACTCGACAACAAGAAACTTACAAAAATTACAAACCATTTAATTAGTAAATAATCTTGACATTTCACAATCCAACAACTAATTAAGAGTTGCTTAAGAAAAATCTGAAAACCATACATTATTTAAAGGTATATAATCATCTAGAAGGAGAAACAATTGCATAATTAGATGATGGCCAACTCCATAAAAATGTCTTGTAGCCTTGAAGAAAATCACCTGATCTAAAAGAAAATTCTCAAATCAGTA
>JAYJMB010004184.1:0-13243 GCA_036873735.1 Pouteria campechiana | reverse complement strand
AGTGTGGACACTGGTGCCTTGAGGGGTGGATGGCGTGAGTGGCATCCCACATCAATGGAGTGAGGGAGGGAGTCCTAGGCTAAATATGTGGGACTCAGGTTGTGAAGGTGTGCCTTGTTTTGGGCGAGTGCACATGACGGGCTCGGTGAGGTTCCTTATAAGGATGCTTTGGGACAAAACCGTGCGGGCGAGTGCCCAAAGCAGACAATAGTGCACAGGAGCCCCGGGTTTTTACACAAGTACTCCTCTTCAAAATAGAAAGTCACATCCTTAACCAATAGGTTACAAAGTGGTGTAGAAAATTTTGAGAAATCTTTAATAAACCATCGATGAAAACCTGCATGACCAAGAAAGCTCCTAATCCTTTGATTGAAATTGGTGGTGACAATTTTGTGATCAATTCAACTTTTGCTTTGTCTATCTCAATGCCTTTATTCGAAATAACTTGCCCAAGTATAATTTTCTATTTTATTGAAAAGTGGTACTTCTCCCAACTTAGTGTCAAATTCATATCCATACATCTTTTAAGCTCTAAACTCAAGTTGTGAAGGCAGTCATCAAATGAGCCTCTAAAAATAGAATAATTATCCATAACACCTTAATAAAATTTTCAATAATGTCAAAAAATATGGACATCATACACCTTTGAAAAGTAACAAGGGCATTGCATAAACCGAACGGCATCCTCCAGTATGCAAAAGTTCCTAATGGGCAGGTAAAAGTGATTTTCTCCTAGTCCTCTAGGGTAATTAGAATTTGATTATAACTTGAAAAATGATCCAGAAAATAGTAGTAAGCATGACCTGCCAACCTTTTAGGTATTTGATCAATAAAAGGAAGGGTAAAGTGATCTTTTCTTGTGGCTACATTGAGTTTTCTGTAGTTAATGCACATCCGCCATCCTGTAGTCATTCGCTTTGGCACCAACTCATCATTATCATTTTTTACAATAGAAATACCATACTTCTTTGGCACCACATGCACTGGACTTGCCCATTTGCTCTCACAGCTTCCTTCATAAGTGGGTTAAGTCTCCTCTAAGCTTCTTTGGAAGCTTTTGCATCTTCTTACAAAATTTTGTGCATGCACATAGTGGGGCTAATTCCCTTGATGTCTACTAAGGTCCATCCTATAGCCCCTTTGTGCTCCTTCAACACATTCATTAGCTTAATTTCTTCACCAACAGACAAGTCAGAAGCAATAATCACTAGAAGAGTATTGTTTTCACCTAAAAAAACATACTTTAAGTTCTGAGGTAAGTGCTTCAATTCTAGTTTAGGTGATGTGAAATATGGTGTTCCACTTTTGGGTTCACATGTGACAACCCTTCATTAGTACCTTCTCCTTCTTTGACTTGCTCTACACTATCAAGTTCAACTTTCAAATGCATTATCTCTTCATCCTCCTCCAGTCCATTTGCAGTGTGCACCAAGTTTAGCTTATCAGTTGTCTCCTCCTATACAAAAGTTGATAAAATAAGTGAGTCCAATTCATCAACTTGAAAACATCCACTGGGATGTGAAGGTAGTGATAAAGAATTATAAATAGAAAATTACACAGCTTCATCTAAGATAGTCATCTTTAACTTTCCATTATGCACATCTATGATTGTCTTAGAGGTTGCCATGAAAGGGCATCCTAGAAGAATAGGCATTTCCCTTTCTATTATCATTTGTCTTTCCATGTCAAGCACAACAAAATCTACAGGAATAATCAGTTTATCAATCTGCACAAGAATGTCTTCTGCCTCTAGGATATTTAATTAATCTTTCTGCAAGCTGTAGAGAAATTGTAGTGGGTTTCAATTCTCCTAATCCCAATTGCATATAAACATAATAAGGCATCAAATTAATGCTTTCACCTAAGTCTAGCACTACCTTTACCTTTTTTGTTCTCCAACAGTAATTGAGATATTGAAACTACCTGCATCCTTGAGTTTTGGGGGAAGATTTGTCTGTAAAATCGCATTGGCTACCTCTGAAACTAAAACTTTCTCATGTAGATCATACTTATGCTTCCTTGTATTTAATTCCTTCATAAATTTAGCATAAGTAGGCATATTCTTTATCATATCAAGCAAAGGTAAATTGACATTAACTTTAGAAAGGATATCATAAATGTCAGAAAAAAGATTTATCAAATTTACTCTGCTTCAACTTTCCTAAAAATGGTACAGGAGGATCATATGGTGGGGGTGCTTTGTAGTTGACAAGAGGGTTAACCGCTAGAAACACTGTCTTCTTTGGATGCTCTTCCTCCTGAATACTTTTCTTGTCTTTCTCCATTCCTGCAGAAACAATTGAATTATCATTTTCTTTTCTAACCTTATTATTAATTACCTTTCCACTCCTCAGTGTTGTTATTGCTTTTGCTCGCTCTGGTTAGCTAGGCAACTTCCCTAGTTTGTGACTCTGTATTGCTTCTGTAATTTGTCCTAACTGAGTTTTCATCTTTTTCATGCATGTCTCCATGTTATAGAACTTGGAATCAATATTTTAAAATTTGTTTGAATGATTCTGGAGCTCAGTTTATGTTGTTTGCATGAAATACTATAGTATTTCTTCAAGCATAGGCTTTTTCTATTGAGGTTGAACTGAGTTTCCAATTTGATTCTGACTTCTTTCATTGTTCCAAGAGAAGTTAAGATTATTCCTCCTACTAGGATTGTAAGTGTTTGAGTATGGGTCATTTTATGGCCTCTGGTTGTAAAAGTTCATTGCATTAGCTTGCTTAACATCACTTGCAAAAAATTCATTTGAAGGGTAAACATTAGGTGAATGCCCTGAATTACCACAAAGAGAACAAACCTCTATAGGAGCAGGTCATGGTTACTTCAATTTCACCATCATTGAGTACATTACCTTCATCTTCTTAGTCATCTCTGACATCTGTATTGATAGATCAAAATTATTATTTACTTTATAAAGTCCCTAGATCTACCTCTTACACTCTTTTGTTGGGAATTTGCTCTCAACATCTCATAAAGCTCATAAGTTTCTTTTAGAGTCTTCTCTCCCATGGCTCCACCTGCAGCATTATCAACCATGGCTTGGCATGGTTGTGTTAGTCCATCAAAGAAAAATTAGTTAAGCAACTCAAGTGGATATTTATGATGAGGGCATTGAACCAAAATTGCTTTAAACCTTTCCCATGCCTCATGGAAAGCTTCACCATCCAACTGAGCAAAAGTGGCTATTTTGTTTCTCAATTTAGCAGTTTTTGCATGGAGCAAAAATTTTCAATTAACTTATTATAAATTACTCTCCAAGTTGTCAATGAGCCAGGAGCTACTGTCATGAACCAAGTCTTGGCTGCATCTTTCAGAGTGTAAGGGAAGCATCATATACGTAACTGATCTTCTATTAGCCCCTGCAATGGAAATGTTTGGATGGTTGCATAGAAATCACACATGAAAGTCAATAGATCCTCTGAAGCTAACCCATGGTAAGATGGAAGCATGTTAAAGTGAATATGTTTCAAGTCATAATTTCTAATATCTTCATCTAACATAATGCATGAAGGTAAAATCTTTATAGTAAGGCGTGCAAACTCTTTCATTAATTATTAAGCCTGTGGCACTGGTTAAGCCACTCGGATTTCCTCATTGTCAACCATGTTTACTTCTTCTCCTTCGCTTAAAATCTCTGTTTCAATTTTCACTTTGTTAGCTTGTTTAATGGAAATAGAGTAGGGTTCAGAGATATCCTTCCATGCATTCACAATACTGCAACAAAAAAAGAAATAATTAAAAATAATATTATATACAATTATACACAAAAATAAAAAGAAAGAATGTAACTAATCTTAATAAAATAATTTTGGAACCATTCCCCAGCAACGACGCCAAAAATTTATTATTCAAATTATAATTCCTCGCAAGTATATGGACATATAGCAATATAGTGTGCAATGCAAGGGTCTATCCCACAGAGAACGACAAACCAACATAACTAATCTTAGTTACTAAGTATATAAAACTAAACAAACTTTGGTATAATTTTTAAAAACTTAATAGATTAAAATTAAATGCATAACTAAAGATAATGCAGAAAGATTAACAAGAAGAAGAGGTCTAGGGATCCGATTTTACCGCTAGATGATATCCCTTTGCTAATGGAATGTTGGACTTAATTCCTCACCTGGGTTCGCTCTTTCAAAAGTAAGATTATTACTGTTAGGTATGTAGGTTTAAATCAAGTGCTTTCACTCACTCCAATTACCTATGGTGTTTAGCATAATTGAGTTGAAAACCCATTATGTCCAAGAACATAAGAACCAAAATAGAATGGTTTAGCATATGGTATGTACCTTAATCATCTATCCTTCTCACTCAAGGGAGCTCATGGTTTAGCATATGATGTGTACCTTAACCATGCTTTGATAAATAATCTAACTTATAATATTACTGATCAAGTAATAAATTAAATTAAATCATTGCAAACAACATCATGAATGAAACAAGATCATCTAGCATTAATAATATCTAACAATCTATAAAAAAGACTATCAAAAAGGGCTACATCTTCACACCAAAAAAAGGGATTTAGTTCATAAGAGAAAATAAAACAACTCCCTGAGACAGGATGATAGCAATGAAAAACATCTTTTCTCTTTCTTCTTTCTTACTTGCAATCCCTTCTTCTTCTCCACGAGAAATCTCTTAGCCAAAACGGCTCTAAACCCTAGAGAAAAAATTCTAAAAATGAAAGTGAGAAGAACCCCTAAAAAACCCTAAGTTTTTCCTTAAAAAGCTACAAAAGATGCAATTGCAAAAAAATTGGTAAAACATGGTCCACTGCGGGCATCGGGAATGCTGGCCTGCTGCTCAATGGTGGTGTCCGATTTTGGCGCCCGCGGCACCAGCTAGCTACCTTGCTTCGTGTTGCTTTTTTGCTCCATCTTTGTAGCTGTTTTATTTTCCAAACCTGAGCTTCTTTTTTTCCATTGTTTTTCCATCTTCAAGGCACCTATAAATTCCAACAAATGAGCATTAAATTCATCTAAAAGAGACAAGGATTTGCAAACAAATAAGCCTAAACATCTATAATATAAGTGTATAAAATTCACTCTTCACTTCATCTTTTAGTTTTTCCATGACAAGTAAAGGATGAATCCAATTACTGAGGATGAATCGTCTTTCCAGTAGTTCATCTTTTAGTTTGTCCCTGGCTCATAACAGATGAATCTAGTTAGCACAGACGAATCATCTTTCTAGTAGTTCATCTTTTACTTTGTCTGTGGCAAGTAATAGATGAATTGTATAGGTGCAGATAAAGATGGCTTCTCATATATCTAGACAAAGTAAGCTATTCATCTCTAGCTTACTTAGATCAGATGAATTTTGTTACTATGCATTTGCCTGTGTTGACAAATGATCATTGGCTTGGTAAGTTATTCGCCTATGGATTACTTATGATAGATGAAATCTATTATATGCCCGTTGCTTTGCTTTCAACTGAGATAAACTTTTCTTTGATAGATTAACAGTGACTCGATTGATTCCTTTTCATCTTGAGCTTTGTCCATAGCGGCACTTCATCTCTGACACTACATTTGTTTGGAGCACCTTTCAATTTGGACAGACCGATTGACACCTTGAATATATTCTAATTCTTTACTATATTCTTTTGTCCATAAGGCCTGCAACTTGATTCTACATACTAAATGCTTGACAATAAATATTAGTACATAATCTTTAGTCAAGTTTTGTTTATCATCGAAACTATGCATTTATACTAACATTCTCTCCCTTTTTTATGGTAACTAAACCTGATAAAAAAGTATCTCATAAAAGATAATATCCCCCTGAATGTATGCAATTTTTTAAAAATATTTTATAAGTTTTAATCATTCCACAAGTTTCCAATATTCATAATCTCCCTTGACTAGTTTATATATGTATTCTCCCCCTGATTAATTCAAGATTATGCATTCTAATTTTTATGTTCTCCTTGAGATAATTTTGTAGACTCTTTCCCCCTTTTTATCATAATAAAAATGAAACACATCACTTGCAAAAAGTATTCGTCAATACACACACAGAAAGAAGTAGCATAAAAACAACCAAACCATTTCATTTCATTTCATCCTACAATCTAAGTGTAGGAGAGGTTATGTGTGAGACCGTGAACAAGGGGAGGGTGGAGAAATTTTTATCACAGTGAGTGATACAAAGTTTCAAGGAGGGGAAAACGGGAAGGAGATGATAATGAGGCATTTGGAGCCTCCTTTCCCCATTTCTTCAATTGCCTCAACTGATGATAAAGTTGGATCTAGGTGCAAACTGGCTGAGATATAAATCATTTTCTTGAGAGCCACATATTAAATAGAGATACTTCTGACTAGATAGGTGAATTGGAATATTGTCACAAACAAAAGTAGCATCGTCACAGTAAGAAAAGTGAAGAAATATCCTTTGGTTCTTCAATTTCCACCACTCGTGTGTCTTTCTTCTATATCTTCTTCCTAAACTCCCATCCCTAAGCTGCTTCATCTTTATGAGTGTAACGCCCCTCTTCCCTAGAGTGTTACTAGTGGTAAATTGTGTACCACTATTATCCTATATAAAAAATGCTAAACCACAATAATTATACAAAAAATACCTCAAATATGCAAATATAATATGGCTACCTCCAAGCCCTACCATTTTCTACACAAATTATATAACCGTCGCCTTCAAAACACACATCACCACAAGACTTACAGACCAAGATCAGGGTACACTATATCCTAACTGTCAAATCATATACACCCATGCCATAAAATGACATGTTGTAAAACTAAGTAATGATATATACCAAATATATATCCAAAATTCATCCAATAATATACATCATCATACATCATAAAAAGGAGTAGAGCCTCTACTGGTGTCACAGCCTAGCATTGTCACGAGACACAATACCCTGTTAGGCTCTGTCCTCTGATCTGTCAGATAAAAATTTAAATAAAAGGGTGAGTCTGGGCAAAACTTAGTAAGCAGGTAAGTGAAAAAAACATGATTATAAATAATGTAATAAATAATGGCAAATAGAGTAGTAAATAATGATGCAAATAAGCAAAACATGTCATGCCATATGCAGGATGTCATAGTCAGTCAGTGGCCAGGTTTATTAAGATTTTAATGTTAATATCTCCTTAATTATTTCATAAGTATACTCATAATGATATCGTATATATAGTTAAACGGTCAATACCAGCTCGAATACCGATATGTCATACTGCCCTTTTTTATTTGCCAATCCATGATTACCTCTTATACTAGTATATTGCTCCATTATCTACACACTCCTCCCTGAGAGGGACACAAACCAGAACACTACCCTTTCACTCTTCAGTGCGTCAGGTCCATCCTGGCACCCCCGGCTAGAAGCCTGCTAGGCCCACATAACCATATTGTTGTATCCAGTGGCACCCCACCCTCATCACCTCACAAGAGTATGAATTCTCCATAAACATGCCTACATAAGCTACTTAGGCCAATCACAGCAATCAGGCCATCCAGGCCAATAGCAATGCCCGGCCATGCCGGTTGTCCACACAAGCATCCACTGGCCAACTAAGCCACTCCTCGCCACATGAAAGATACAAGTTGGCCCCACGACCATTATAAGATACATATATGAGCCACATTGGGCTCTGCGCCAATCAGGCACCAAAACTAAAATTTACCAGCACTCTCAAGGGCGTAGAATACATGTACATAATTTTTAAAATAAAATTCTTATTTACTAGTTTATAAATATCCAATTAACCTAAAAATGTTTCTATAGATTTCAATAATAAGAAAAATGTTTGATCCAAATTTCAAGTCAAAATAATGTAAATTGATTAATTTAAAATTAAAATATGGAAATATAAAGAAAAACTTTTAGATCCTTAGGATAATATAATCTAAGATTTGGTGTGTCAACTAAATACTTAAAAATTTGTTTCACTGTAGTAAGATGAGGCTCTCTAGGACTAAACTGAAATCTAACACATAAGCATATGCTAAATAGAATCTTTGTTGTAGATGTACTAAGGTAAAGAAGATATCCAATCATACATTGATATAGTTTTTGATCTACAAGTTTACCCTTTTCATCTTTGTCAGCCTTGTTGATGTACTCATGAAGTGCTTGCTGCTTTAATTCCTTCCATTTTGAACTTCTTCAGCATTTCTCTAGTGTATTTGGATTGCTAAATGTAGTTTCCATCATCTCTTTGCTTGATTTATAATCCAAGGAAGTAGTTCAACTCTCCCATTATGCTCGTTTCGAATTCAGCCTGCATGATCTTTGAGAAGTCTTGGTAGAGATCCTTATTAGTAGCCTCAAATATAATGTAGTCTAGATAAATCAAAACTATAAAGATATCCATGCCAACATTTTTTATGAATAAAGTAGTATCAACCTTTCCTCTTGGGAATTGATGATCACTTAAGAATTTGCACAACTTTTCATACCATGCTCTTGGAGTTTGTCTTAAACCATATAGTGCTTTGGTGAGCTTATAGACATGACCGGATTGATGATCACTTTCAAAACTAGGAGGTTGCTCTACATAGACTTACACACTTAGATATTCATTTAGGAATAGACTCTTTATATCCATTTGAAATAATTTGAAATTCTTATAGAATGCAAAAGCAAGTAGCATTCTAATGGCTTCTAATTTTGCTACAAGGGCATACGATTCTTCAAAGTTAATTCCTTCTTCTTAGGAATACCCCTTAGCAGCTAGCCTTGCCTTGTTTCTTACAACTAATCCACTTTCATCCAGTTTATTTATGAATAGCCATGAAGTTCTAATTGCATCAATATTCTTTAGTTTTGGAACTAATTCCCAAACTTTGTTCTATTCAAACTAGTTAAGCTCTTCTTGCATTGCAATGATCCAGTTGTCATCACTTAAAGTTTGATCAATGCAAGTAGGCTCAATTGTAGAGATGAAAGCATAATGGTCACAAATGTTTTGCATGGATTTTCTTATTTTGACACCATCATAGACATCACCTATAATTTGATTTCTAGGATGGGCACTAATAAATCTCAAGTTAGTGGGAGGTTGATAGGGAACATTGCCTGTACTTACCTCCTCCTCATTATCTAAAATTAGCATTTTTTCATATTTTATGGTATATTTTTGATCTTCCAATCTGAGCTTTTTCATATTAGTTGCAGCTTCATCAGCATCACTATCATACTCCTGTCTCAAGGTTATATTTGCTTCATTGAATTTAACATGTATAGACTTTTTTACACATTGTGTTCTCTTAATATATACTCTAAATGCCCTACTACTAAAAGAGTAATTGAGGAAGATAGCCTCATCGCTTTTTGGATTAAATTTCTAAAGATTATCCTTCCCATTATTCAGCACATAGCATAAGCATCCAAAAGAGTGAAAATACAAGATAGTGGGTTTTCTTCCTTTCCAAAGCTCATATAGGGTTTTCTTTAAAATTGCTCTAATGGTAACCTTGTTTATTACATTGCAAGTTATACTTACTGCTTCTCCCCAGAATCTTTTGGACAATTTACTCTTATTCAATATGGTCCTTGTCATTTCTTGAATTGTCTAATTCTTTCTTTCCACAAGTCCATTTTTTTAGGAGTTCTGGGCAATGAGAAACTATGGTGAATTCCTTTTTTGTCACAAAAATTAATAAATTTTTTGTGTTCAAATTCACCACCATAGTCACTATAGATAGACATAATTGACATTTGTTTCTCATTTTGAACTAGCTTTAAAAATGTAGAGAAAATTGAAAATATTTCATCTTTGCTAGTCAAGAGAATCACCCATGTGAATTTAGAGTAGTCATCCACGATGATATATACATATCTTTTTTCTCCAAGGATGATAAAATTTGATGGTCCAAAGGGATCCATATGTAATAACTCTAGAGGTCTAGATGTGGATACCTCATTTTTAGGATGGAAAGACAATTTGGTCTGCTTTGACAATTGAAGATATTTACATATCTAATTTTTGTCATAATTAGTTTAAGTAAACCAATCACAAGATCATTTTTCCATAAAGATTTGATATTTGATATATTAATGTGTCCCATCCTTTTATGCCATACTCATGGGTTATCTTTGACTGCAATTAGGCATTTTTCAATGATATCATCTAGGTGTACTAGATAAATATTTACATGTCTCTTATAATATCCTAGGATTTGAGGTAATGAATAATTTTATTATGAAATAATAGTGCTATTTTATTATTATGAGAGTTTTTTAATGATGTTATTTTTCTATCATAAGAATTGTTAGGAAATCATGTCAAATTGATACTCAATTGATGTGGACAAAATAAATCAACTTGCTACCAAATTATTACATGAAACATGAGTTATATGTTGTTGAATTTTTTTGCATTGATTGGTGTCAAATTACTATTTAATTTTAGCATGATCAACGGTGATTAGCATGATGTTTAAACATGGTGATTAATGATGTAAATTAGGACATTTAATGTGATTTCTGGAATTTTTATTCTTCTTTTGCAGTTTTAGTATTTTGACCATAACTTCTTCGTACAAACTCAAAATTAGGTGATTTTTTATTATTCAGATAATTTCAAGGAATAAAACTTTCATATTGACAATAATTCCTAATTATGCTAATATTTTGATTTATAGGTCCCACAAAGTGACGTCACTTGGATTCGAGATAGTTGTAGTGTTTTAGCTATAACTTTTTCATGGAAAATCAGAATTTAGTGATTTTTGATTCATTGGAAAATTCACAACAAAGGATACAACTTTCATGTTTACCACCTTTGATAGATTAGCCCTCATATGTGCGAAATATTTGAGACAAGTGACATTTGTTATAATAACATATGTATTTAGTGGAATTTGGATTTTTAATGAAAATTTTAAGGTAATTATGCACTTAGATAATTGTAAATTGATGATAATTAATCATGTATTTAGTGTATACATGTTTGGGGAAACAATGATGAACAAGTATAATTTTTTTTTTGCAAGGTTTAATGCAAAGAATAGTGTGTATATGCATGGATCTGTTATACGCTGTTTTAGCACTACAACTTAAGTTTTTTTTTTTTCTTTAAGGAGATCCACCATCACCCCAAAACCTAATATGCCTCCCTCTTCTTGCAATCCACAAACCATCCATCCCACTATCTAAGGCTGAAAAATGTTTGATTTTCTTAGGGATTGATAAGTATTCTAATGGGGAGATTGATTAATCATAAATGGCAGTTTAATACAAGTAATTTGGTGTGATTTTGGCCATATATTGGAGGCCACAAATGGATAGCAAATGAATGGGTGTGATGGCATGTTGGGGTGTGAATGGGCTGTTTGTGGTATATGAAATGGATTTGTTGTTTAATTATTGAATTATCAAATGTTGTTGGAATTTTATTACTAAATCATGCCTTTAAGTGGAGTATAATGTAAAGGGCTGTATAATGTACATTGATGTTGGGGTTGTTTCCAAATGAATTTTAGTGGATAATTCACATGTTTATGTTATCATTATTATGTTAATTATATAAGATTAAGGATATGCATGATTGGAAATGGGTTTGCTATGATACATATTACTGAAAATTTTAAATTAGTATTATGTAAGAGTATTGCATGATGCATTGTCACCATAAGACTGTATGGAACAAATGGGCAGATTATATAATGAAATTAGGCTTTAATTTATCAAGTTAAATTACTAATTATGATGCCAATCTACTAGTAAATAGATGGGTTAACAAAGGGTGCAAGTTAAACAGATTGTATAATGCTAAAAGTTGCAAATTACACATGTCTGTCAAATATTCGATGAAATTCCTCAATGAGAACAAAGTGGAATTGGGAGAAATGGATTAGGACTTTAATGGACCATTAAGAGAGATATAAAATAGAGTATTTAGTGTCTCAATTGTATGATTAAAAGTAGGATGGAAAAATGGGCAGCTGTGGTAATTAATTAAGGTGTTTGGATCAAGTGGAATGCATGTTGTAGACTACCCTTAAAATGGACAACTATATGATGGGTTTGTTACAACTATAAGATGGGTTTATTTGAATTAAATTAGTGAATGGATTTCTAGTATAATTAACAAGGTTAAGAACCTTGAAGTATGATAAATTTGTATATGAAAGGATGGGTTGTAATCCATTATTTGATAGGTTGAAAAAGAGACCAAGCTATAATTTTGAAACCCTTAAAAACCAAGTTGGAAATGATGCAATGAAATTGTTTTTGATGTTTACGGGTTTACCTAATTAGGTAATAAGTGATGGGATATGGAAAATGATGATTTAGATCTTAAATATCCAATGGAATAGATGGGTGATTGTCACTTAGAAATTCATGCAATTGAGCTAGGCCAAAAGTGATACATGAAATATTTGTAGGATCCATTGGACCTTGAATTAGAAGGAAGTGATCGAATTGAAGGTTGTGAATTCATTTTCAAGTGAGGTAAGTAGGTTTTTTCCCAAATTCATGCATGATTGGACATGATCTTGTATACTGGCATACGAGCACCAAATTTTATCGATATTTGGTTTGAATGGTGTGTAATTGAAATTACAAAACCATTTTATATTTGGATTTGATTGCATGCATATTGTATCATGAATTGAGTTTTTATTTTGTTATATTGTGATTCAACTTTTGGCCATTCGACATGAGTTGAGCATAGTATTGGCATGCATGTGATTGAGTTATATGAGTAGATATTTGATATATATTGTCTGGCTTAGTGCATAGCTTATGGCTTATTGATTGCCTATGTGGCATGTATAGCCTGTGTGGCTGATTGGTTGCCTGTGTGGCATATGGAGCATGTGTGGCTAGATGTTGGCCTTGATGGCCTGTGATAGTAACATGTTGAAATTGGCATGACATGATACTTAAGTGATGTTAAATAATTGTGAGTTTGATACACTTGAATTCCTCAATAGATGTGGTTGGTATTGGTGAACTTATTGTGATCTCTATGGAGTAATGAGGGCGGGGCACTCCTGGGACTTTGCCCCTGTGGTGAATTCCTACACTACAGGAGGTGGACTTAGCAAGCTTCTAGCCGGGGATACAGGGATGGACCATCTACACATTGAAGATGGGGAGAGTGATTTCTTTGTCTTTAATAAGTCCTGATAATGATGCATTGATAAAATATATGTCTTGATGAGGATGTCATAATGATGTCATTGTACATGAGTCTTGGTTATGAGTATGACTCAATGGTAATGATGTATTTGGAGAGTATGCTT
>JAYJMB010004183.1:0-13244 GCA_036873735.1 Pouteria campechiana | reverse complement strand
ATTTAGGAATCAAATGTGTGCAAAAGATGAAGTATTAGGAGAATAAAATATGACATTTTGCATTCTCATCACTTACTAGCAAACTATTATACTAGTGGCTTTCAAGAACTTACCACCAACTCACTGACAAGTATATCAAGTTCATGTTAATTTCATGCATTATTCTACCACCCATCAAAATTATTTAATGACATCATATTTGTGCTATCAAATCACTCTCATATTCATTTCACATAGACCATTCATAACTCATACTTCATTCCACAGAAAACATGATCGAATCATAATTAATTCTTTACATATGCAATTTCAAGACAAGTTACAACTTATGAAGATGCAATGTAGTCTGCATATTCAGGATTCAAACACCAATGTACACATGCCCAAAAACCACATTCCTTTTTCATGCATACATCATACATCGTGCTAGCATTATCTTACAATATCATGCTTAGCTTCACTGCATTTTAAATTTCATGACAATGTAAGATGTGCTCATGCTCCAATGACGACTTTCTCATTACTAGCATATTAATATTCACCATTATTAAACATATTCTTTCAACATAACCATAGCAAGTCATCATTACTAAGGTACATTCGTCATCCACCATTTTTACAATCAACAATCACTAGGGATAACAACACTGTCTGCTCACCTCTTGAGTCTTCAAATCATGGCTAAAATTTTCTTACTTTACTTATCTAATTCCTTTAAATTAACATTCTCCCATTTTCTCATGGTTTCACCAACTTGTATTAAGCATGTCATTTCCTATCTCTTTCCCTTAGACATTTCCATCATAGGTCTGGGACTTATCACATAACCTACCATCCTGATATCAGAGAAACACAACTTTGATACCATTTTGTCACACCCCACCTAGGTCCTATGCATTTTCATTTGACCAATAATTTTTTCATATTTAAGGAAAATCTTCTGCCAAAAATCCAATAGTGCCTAGCCTGAATTATGTGTACTTAAACATGTCCAATTATTATTCATATATAAAACTTGAATTTAACAATTATAAAATAATAACATAAACTATTAAATTTGCCCAACTTACCCACATCTAGCCAGAACCTAAGTCACCCTGTGATGGCAATAAATAAACTGAAATATTACACATCCATTCTCCATATTATTATAACATGCCAACATATTTCATTATAAAACATTTGGAAATGTTATAAATACAATCATATACAAATACATAATGGAAATACAATCTCAATTTATCATACTAATATTGTCTTTCACATGACTCACAATCACTAACTTGTAGTTGGCCCCGATAGCGGACCTGGCGACTAAAAAATATAATAAGAATGCATGGGTTTGGGCAAATTCAATAAGTAGGCATATAGGTAGTAATATTAAAATAATAAAAACATGTTTGTACTCCAAACATGAATAGATACATCATAATGCAATCATGTCTAATGTACTATTTTCACCATTCTATCATATTATAGATCATAATTCAAACATAATTTATATCCCTTTTTAGGTCACCCTAACACCTCATAACATACTAGTGCCATGCAGGTACTTCATATCATAACTATGCCATGCCGGCATAACATATATTTTAACCATGCCATACAAGCATAAAACAATCCATGCATACCCTTATGGAACCTTCCCATTCCATACATAATGTTGTAACAACGTACTCTTGGGATATTCACAATCTTCATCCATGCACATATCAAGAAATACTCACGCTCCTTTCATCCACGTATTCATTCACTCACATAAGATACAATGAGAGAATACCAACTATTCCTAAATAGGCACTTATTATATCAAACAATTAATTCATACATATGGGGATAACCATAGCAAAGAATCCATATCATAATCAAACATACCTATATACAACAAATGGGATATCTATTATCCCCATTCAATTCATACATGCCCATGCAAAACATAAGATATCCACTATCCCTATTCATCAATACATTTAACTTGAAAAAGAAAGCCTACTTGCCTCTTATGAAGGACACACTTTAGTCCTCAAGTTCCATAATTTGGCTTCTCATTTGCTATTTAATGGCCCTACATATACAACATATAATGCTATTGAAAATTTACAAGTCCATAAAAGAATTTCTATTTCAGTCTCATAATCTATCCCAATGATTTCATTGGGCACATTCTTTGGATTTATTAGCTTCCTTAAACATCATCTCACTCTTCAATTCAACTTAATTAAATTAAACATGACTTGTTCCCATCACTACTCTCTACACATACATTAGTTCATGAAATTCAATTTAGGTATCTTTCCAATTAGGTAGTCAGTCATTATAATGCCTACTTGTAATCGATTAAGGCCACTATAGAATCTTGTAACCACACTTTGTTTCCCAATCAATTACACTTCAAAACAAGTTAATCTCTTATCCACTTTATTAAAGTTTAGGGGTATAATCAACCCCTTTACATAATTCATTGTTTGTTGTTTCTTTTCATTGGTTATTCCATATAGGCAGTATGAAAGATAGAATTTTTGAATTAGATACATTTTGGGGATTTCATCACCAACAACCTATATTCATTGTTTAACATAATTAACATCTCAACAATGTCATAATTGAACTAATGAAATATTAATCTTGAACAAATCATTGTCCACTATCATAAGCCATAAAATTTCCACTAAAGAAAACAATTATTGCTTTCCAAGCTCGTGGGTGACAAAATGCAGAGTTTCCATGCCTAATTCACTTTAGAACACTGCTATTCATGACTTAATCATTTTACCTATGATTTTACAACACTTCATACCATATTCCCAAATTACTTTACTATTCATGAAACCCTAAGAAAGCAAAATCATGAAATTCATGGGGAGGAAAGAGGCTTACCATCATAGGCAGGTGTGGCTCCCTACTTAACCCAAGGATTAGGCTCCAATCTTCACAAATCCTCCATGGGTTGTAGAAAAACGGGACTCCCCTCTTCATCCGCCATTCAAATAGGCTAGAAATTGTGCCTTAGTACCATAGGTGATGGATTAAATGCTTAAACTAGGATTTTCCCTAGCAAAATCAAGCCAAATAGGAAAAGAAAAATGGAATGGATTGACCTAAAAAAGTTGGGCCATCAACTTTTAACGTTGACTAGCACTTCGGCACCTAACTCCCTGCCCTTGGCCTCCACGTATTGGCGCTTCGACACCCAAACTGCTACCTGCTAGGTATAGTTGTGGTATTTTGGTCATTATTTCATCATACGATGTCCAAACCACTTAATTCTTGATGCATTGGAAATATAATTTCAAGTTATATAACTTGTATGTTGAACACTTTTCTAAATCATCCAACATCAATGCCATAAATTGGATATAAGTGATACCCTTTTTCATTCATTAAGTGCAATTCATATACATAATGATTCCACTTGAATTATTTGGAAAAACTTTCTTAGCACTTGAATATAATCAATAAAATTCATTATAATCCCCTCAAATAACCAAGAGTCAATTCATGTAACTACTCACACATACTCTTAATAACATAGTCACATCTAACTCACATGCATTTCATGGATACTTATACCATTTCTTTACCTCAATTCATTACTATAATCAAATGAAAAACTTTACCCCCCATACCGGGATGAACCTGCCCATGCCTATAAGAAAATTTTCATAATCTACCCTACTATCAAGGTATATCATTCTCATAGCATGACTATGACAAGTTTCTTTATGTTTCACCTTCTTACCAAGGCCTCCACAGTCACATATCATCATCATTTTTCTACCATAAGTTTGATAGATTTCATTATTTTTGTATATACACATTTTCTATTTTACATAATTTATTATTTATAGCTCGTCACTTTTGTTTTCTCTTCGATGTGCGACAAGTTTATTCCTGAAATATCGACTACGAATGTTGTTAGATCTATAACAACAATATTGTTGCTATCTATGGTACCCCACCTTCACCGCAACACAAAAATTTCAAGTTTTACAATCCACATCTTTTGAGAAAGTTAAGTTTAGCCATTATAAGGCCTCACTACTTAATTTCATACATTATAAGTGCATGTCTTATACATTTCTTGTGAATCAATTCTGCATTTATACTCTTGCATGTATCATGTATTTCATAGGAATCTCACTAATCATA
Source organism: Pouteria campechiana (assembly GCA_036873735.1). Classification (NCBI taxonomy): domain Eukaryota; kingdom Viridiplantae; phylum Streptophyta; class Magnoliopsida; order Ericales; family Sapotaceae; genus Pouteria; species Pouteria campechiana. The sequence continues at coordinate 9,092 of JAYJMB010004183.1, read as the reverse complement.
TTATCAGGATATCTAGACCATTTCAGCCAATCATGCCATAAAGGCAGAGTGTCTAGCAAATATATAAGCTATGCCACCACTATGGCATAGCGGCACCCTGTGGGTGTCGATCGTATATAAAACTATGCTATCCCCATAGCATAGCAATACCCCATGAATATCAGTCATAGCTATGATCGACACACACCCCACGGTTGTCTTATTGGATCGCAACCAAGGCATATCCACACACCCCGCAAGTGTCTTATTGGCTCTATCAAAGCCATCTGGTATCTCAATGCCAAGCCATCTAGGCCTCCACCCTACATAGGTGTCAGGGTACTTCCATTCCCCAAGCATATTAATAACAAATTGATGGATTTCTGGGGGTATCTCAACACTGTCATTATCATACCACATCATGTCTATGCTCCTCAAGCACCATCATGTCATCTCCAGTTTGAGCCATCTAAGTGCATCCATATCATACCATGGATGGGCTTTTTGAGCATATCATTTTTGGGAGATATTGCTAGCTTTATCATTTTTATTCTTCTCATGATGCGCACAGGTACATTCATGCCAAAATTTCATTAATCACATTATCAACCAATAGCTCTATTCAATCATATTTATATGATAAAAACACTCTCATATTCATTCCACATATACTATGTGCAAATCATACTTAATTCAAGACATATGCAGTTCTGTGATAGGCTACAACTCATGAAGATGCAATATAATTCACATATTCAGGATATAATACAAATTCCTATTTAGTCTCACACACCAAGGTACACATACCTAAAGGCAACATTCCTTTTTCATGCATACATCATGCTAGCATTATCATTCTAACATTATCATATCAATTCATGAATATCATGTTCAACTCCATCTCATTTCAAGATTGATGACAATGCAATATGTACTCATGCTCCAATGTATACATTCTCATGACTAAACATTATTCACCCTAAAATAAACATATTTTTCCAATTATATTGTCATTAACAATTCATCCTCACTAAGATAGATTCGTCATTAAAATTTTTATGATCAAGATTCACTAGGGATAAATACATCCTTACATTAGTCTTTTAAAACCCTTAAGCTAACACTCTCACATGTTCTCATGGGTTCACCAACTTGTATTAGGCATGTCAATTCTTCTTTCCTTCGAGTAGCCATTGTCATCATGGGTATGGGACTAATCACATACCCTACTATCCTAGTATCAGAGAAACACAACTCTCATACCATTTTGTCACACCCCACCTAGAGGCCGATGCATTTTACTCTTTCCCCATAATTTCCCCATTTTCAAGAAAAATATTCTGCCAATAATTCAGTAGGGTCTACCCTGAAATATATGAATTTAAACCCATGCAATTATAAATCATATATAAAACTTGAATTTAATAATAATAAAATTATAACATAAACCACTAAACTCACCTAACTTGCTCACAACAGCCCAGAACCATAGTCGCTCCATGATGAAAATAGACAAAACTAAAATATTACAAATCCATTCACAATATCATATACACATATCACTATGACATGCTAATACATTACTCTTTTACATACCCAAAACACATCAATAATTAATTTATTTCAATTTTGAATGCATATGAATATACATACAAAACATAGAATTTCCAACTCCAATTTATTTTACCAATAGGAATAGTATCTTTTGAACTGGCTCACAAGCACCAACATTCAGTTAGGCTCCGTTGCTTGACTAATCAACCAAAAAATTAAGAATAAAAAGGCATAAGTCTAGGTGAACTCAATAAGTAAGCTGAATACAAAATGACAGTAAAATAGAAGCAACATGTTCTAAACTGGAACATGAATAATTACATCCCAATGCAATCATGAGAATATACTCATGAGGCTCAAATCCTCATCATTCCAATATATGTTCTTCACCATTCTGTCATATCACATATCACAAACCAAACATGGCTACTTCATACTATAATAGTGCCATATAGGCACTTAATATTACAATTGTGCCATTTGGGTACAACATATATTAGAACTATGCCATACAGGCATAAAACAATCCGTGCATATCATTTTGGAATATTTCCCATTCCATCAACATATATAGTCACATAATATAGTAAATAACCTATTCTTGGGATATTCATAATCCCCATCCATACACACATTGGGGAATACTCACTATTCCTTCATCCACACATCAATTTACTCAACATAGTATATAATTAGGGGATAACAATTATTGCCAAATTAGGCATCCATTACATCATAATGTGGACATACAATTAGCAAGGAATCTATCTCATAATCAAACATATAAAACAAATGGAATATCTACTATCCCCATTCAATTCATACATGCCCGTGAAACATGGGATATATATTATCCCCATCCAGCAATACGATAAACTTGAAAACAAGCCTACTTACCTTATATGAAGAATCACTTCTCAATTTCTTAAGTGTCATACTTTAAATTTTCATTCCTCCACTTAGCTCCCAAGTGTATCCTACATATACAACTTATAATACAATTGAACTTTTGTACATCCAATGGGAATGTCAATTAAATTTTAGAAACTAGCCGAATGATTTCATTATACATGCTCTTGTCTCTCTTATTCAATCATATGTTTCACACTTATTCCAAAATACCTTATTTAAGATTCATTAGCCTCACTAACTATCACTTTAGTCATCATTTCAAGTGACTTTCCATGGCAACTTAATGACTGCAATAGATTAGGTAACGCATCCTGTTTCTAAGTGATGTCATTCATCAAACATCTAAGGTACATCACTTGATTCATAATTAGCCAACAAGGCACCTCAAAAGGGATTTTAGTTCTAGTAATATACAATGATAATTTAGAATAATTAATATCTAATTAACCTCAAGAACAACCCAATTATGCTTTTACTTCCATCAATTCGTGGCTCACATAGCCCATACACAAAGCCCTTTTTTAATTCCCCAAATGGGTTATGAATAACAATCAAAATTGAGTTTCTTATGACTGCTTAAGCTTTAAGATGTTGTAATTCACTAATTAAACATTTCCCCCATGATTCCTACATCAATTCAGGCATTTTTCCCAAAATTTACTATTTATGAAACCCTAATAGAGAAAAATCAAAAAATTAAATTAGAGAAAGGGCTTACCCTCAAATTTGAGTGTGGTTCCATCCCAAAATGAGGATCTCACCTCCAATTTTGTATTAGCCTTCACTTTTTCCCCCATTCTCTACCACTAAAACGGCTAGAACTTGGGCTTGGAAACATGCTTGGTCACTTCCATACTTATACAAGGTGGATTTCTAGCTAAAGTCAAGGGATTTTGGATCATACAGGGCTGGGGAGAAAGGCTAGGGCATGGGAGGAATGAAAATGAAACAAAAAATAAGAAAATGGAATGGAATGGCCAAGAAAAATTGACACTAACTTTGGCCACCGACCGACACTATGGTGCTGGATTTGGTCACAGCGATGCCCAATTCGGTAGATGCTGCTCCTTAGCCAATTTCTGAATTGGCGCCATGGCACCCAATTTGGGGGCTGCTATGCCAAATCTACTACCCTTTTTTGCTTCCTTTTTGCTTTATTCCTTCATTATCATTTTCCACATAATTCTAGCATTAAATACATATTTAGTTCCTTTATATACATAATTAAAATACACATCAATTGCCCTTCATATGTCTAGATCATGTTCAAATACATCGGCCTCATTATATAACAACTCAAATTCCACTAAATTAGTAGCAGTTAACTTTAACTCCAACCTCAATTAGTAACAATTCTTCTTCAAAAGGATTTCAATTATTGGCTTTTATTCATTTGTAGCTATAAGTGGCACTGCAAGATTAGAGAATAAGAATAAAATTGAACAACACTTTGGAAGGGAAATAAAATTTAAAATCTTAATAACAAATTGATTGAATGGCTCCCAAAAATTTGTATGAAGTAATAGACATTAGTTTCACCTATTTGAAAACAGAACCAAAAGTACAAGTGATATAGTTGTTTCAAAGAGAACTAAGACTTCATAGATTACATTGGCCATTACTTTCAAGAAGAGGATAACATCATTCCAACATCATTTTGGAACAAGAGAGAAACATGGGAGTTAATTAATGTTGTAATTAATTATATGGATCATTAAACTATATCTCTATTCTTTCCAATCAACTCTTTGAGATATTATATGGATATATGCTATTAATATGAATTTAGATTATCAATTGGCATGATTGGCATATAGTGTTGGGTCTCATGCAGGTATAAATCAACTTAAACAAATTTTATAACCCTCCAAATTATGGATAAACTCATCTAAATCAACTTAAACATATTTTATGCAACTTAAACACATTTTATGCTAATTTGCACCTTTTGAACCCCTTCAAAGCTTCTAAAATATTAGCTTTAAAGGCTCTGAAGTGCCTGAGTTGAATTCTTGGTCATGCCTCCAAAGTTATTTCAACCTATAAAGTTAGTGTTTTGGAGCATCCGAAGTTCAGAGGTTCTGGAGCATTTTTATTATACTGATTTCTCATATAAAATCCAAATTGAAAAATTCTTAGTGTGTTGGATAGATAATTCCATGATTAAAAACTTTCATGTTAATTACTTTTCTTGATTCAGCTTCTATGATGAGTTGTAGGAGCTCAAGGTGACACCTTTGTACATCCAAAGTTGATGTTTCAGAGACCTTACTTGTATGGAGAAAAACATGATGTGTATGCTAATCATAAGAGCCTGAAATATATTTTCACCTAGAAAGAATATAACGTGAGATAAAGGCGATGGTTGGAATGGTTGGAAGATTATGACTTTAGCATTCATTACCATCCAATAAAAGCTAAGGTAGTGATTAATGTCTTGAGTAGGAAATGAAGGAGTGCCATGCCATAAATACTTATTTAGAAGGAAGCATTTTTTGAAGAATTGAGGAGTTTAAATCTGCAAGTGAGAATGAAAGAGGTTGGTTGCATAGATTTTTCTAGTCGAGTGAAGTTTGGAGAAAACTTACATTATATTGAGAAACCAATTTGGGTATTGAACATTAAAAAAAAATTCAAGAAATAAAGTTGTTTGCCTTATGAGGATCTAGTGGAGAATTCATACTAAGGAGGAGGTGACATGAGAACTTGAGGAAATGATGAGAATCAAGTATCATTACTTGTGGAATGAGACTTGAAGTTTCGAGGTTGAAACTTTTTGTAATGAGATGGAATGTAACACCCTGGGATTTTAAAGATATTAAGGTAAGGAAAATTCTTTTAAATAAATAAAATGGGGGTAATTGTGCACATAAATTAATTGAAATTTTGAAAGGGTTCATTTATACAATTAGTGTACATATGTGAGGGTGATTAAGTGACACATTAACCATATTATTGTAGGGATTTAATTGAAGGAATAGTGAAAATTTAGGGTTGCACATTTATGATAGTGAAGATACGCCACCAGAGCACCAAAGGAGCAACATATTAAAATGCTCTACGATGCCCAATTCATCCCCTCTCTCTTCTCTCATGCCTCTTCTTTCCAAAAGCCCTAGGTTCCTCTCTTCACACCACTTTTTCCCATTGATTCCAACTTAAAAAAATTTCATAAACACATGCAATCCATCACCACAAAGAAGGAGAGTAAATCCCCATCTCTTGGACGTGCAAAAGGATGAATAAGAAGCCATTTAATCACATTTTGTTGTTGTATATGGTGAATACTTGAAGATTCAAGTGGGATTGTAGCATTTTAGAGAGGAATCTACCCAAGGGATCTAAGGTAAATGCTTTCCCCTACTAAATTTTAAAATTTTTGTTGTTAGGGATTCCAATGTGCAAAATCATGACCTATTTTGGGAAATAATGGTGTGATAAATTGGTAATTTCATGGGGGAAATGGTTATGATGCTGATTTTAGTGTTTTGGGGAGGATTTGGGTGTGAGAAACCCCAATATGTTGTTGTCTTCAAAGTGGACAAAAACCTAATGGGACGTTTGAATGGGTTTTGGGCATGAACGGTGGTTTGACAGCATATGAGATGAAATTGGGTTAAATTAATTTGTTTATGACATTTTTGTAATGTTAATTGTATTAAATATTGGATGTAAGTGGCTGGAAATGTATGAACTCAATGCATGTTGCTGAAAATTAGAGTTAAATCCATGCACTTGGATGTTTGATGAAATGCCTCAATAAGAAGTGAAGAATGCATAAATGGTTTAATTATAGCCTTAATTAGCCATTAAATAAACCCTAAATAAGGTTTTAAATGCACTAAAAGAATGCTTTAGAATTGGTTAAATCTTTGACAGCAATAGGGTTTCTTTAGAATGCAAACTTGCACTTGAAATGCATTTAAATTTGGGCAGCTTTATAGGTAGATTTTTGCATGTGAACATGATGCTTATTTGGCTTGAATTACTGCATGAAATGGAAGAGAGATCAGCTAGGTTTATTCCCTTGGAATACATGTTGAAAAGATGTTTAAGAACCCACCATTTGGTAGCTTAAGAAGGGACTATAAAGCATAATGTTTTTAGCCATTACAAACTATGTTAATACTAATTCAAGCAAATATATGTGTATAATGTGGAATTTGCAAATGATTTATTGATTTTTATGTGATATTTGAGGTTTAGTTATTAATTTGGTGAGTAATGGCCTATAATTTAAACAAGGCTTGATATCATGATTAAATGACTTTATCCCTAATTAATTGAGGAGATTGAATATGTATTTTAATGTATTGTGAGAGAGAGTTGATTATATGAAGTACCAATCATAATTAGTTTTTAAAATACCATTACAAAAAGGAAGTATGTGTATGTTGTGATATTGTATTGGTGGAACACCACAACCTAGAGCACTAAACATGCTCCACCACCAATGTTTTCCCCATTCCTCTCCCATTCATGACAAAAGAAGAGGAAGTAGAAAACCCATCTCTCCAAAGCCTCCAACGCCCCATTTCTCCACCTGTTTCCAATGTAATTTCACTTGAAAAATTCAGCCAAGCATCAAAGGAGATCATCCATACATTGTTTGCACCTTGGGATGTGATTAAGAAAGGATCAAGTTGCTACGAGGGGTCATGTGTGACTATTTTGGGTAGAGATATTGAAGAAACATGTTGTTTTCGAAGAGAAATTGAAGGTAAACTCCCTTTCCCCATTTGATTTTGTGTTCTATGTTTGCTAGGGTTGTTGTCCTATTCATGGGGGCTGTTTAGGGTAGAAAATGCATGATTTTTAGGGGTTTTGTGGGGGAAATTGATTAAATATGAACAATAGTAAGATTAGTGCAATTTGGGTGAGATTGAGGCCCATATGTTGCTATCCACAACATGATGGACATGATGAGTATTTTGGGCATGAATTTCATGCTATAAGAGTTGTTGGTGAAAATTGATGTTGGAAGAATGATTTATTAATGTTTTATGATGATAACTATGCTAAAAAAGTTAGTTAATTTTTGCTAAAATTTCATTCCTAAAGTATGCTCACAAACTATTTGATTTAATGTACAAGAGAGTAGTTTGTACATAAGTTAAACAGATTTCAGACAAATTTTAATGGGTTACGACCGTGTGTGTATGTTGTTAATGTCATATTAATTATGTGAGATTACGAATACATATGGTTGGAAGTGAAATTTTCACATGTCATATTGCTGAAAATTTTAAACTAATAGCATGCTTGTGAAGTGTTTTGATGAATTCTCACAATACAACTATATAGAATGGATGGGTAGTTTATGTAATGTATTTAGGCCTTGATTGATTAATATAAATTGCTAATGATGATTTTTAATTAGTGGTAAATAGATGGGTTGATGAAGGGAATGTGTAAAATAGCTTGTATGTTGTTAAAAGTTACAAATTACACACGCCTATCAATTGTATGATGAATTGTCTCAATAAGGGACAAAGTAAAAATTGTTGGAACCTTGTAAATAAAGTGATGCCTACAAAATGTTTGAGGAAATGCCTCAATGAAAAGTAAATCATGTATAAAAGGGTACAAGTGTAACCCTAAAACCCTAATGAAGTGGAAAGAGGGATTAGTGTATTTTGGTGTGAAATTGCATACTAAAGAAGTTGTTTTGATATTAATGTGTTGACTATGAAAATTATATGTAAATGGAATTGTTATGTATATAGGGATCCATGGGGAAATGATGTGGAACTCAATTAGTTGGATTTAGAGCTGAATTGAAGGCTTATGAAAATATTCTTCCACTAAGGCAAGTAGGCTCCTTTTTTATTTAAAAGAAGTATGGATGAAGGTAGTGAACATCCCATGTTTTGAATCCAGGCATGTATGCATGATTGGGGATAGTGGATATCATGTACTTTGTTAAAAGTTGACATTTATTATAGTTGTGAATACATGAATGTTGGGGGATAACGAATATCTCTTGGATTACAAGGGATAGAATCTCGTGTCTTTGTGGATAATGAAATGTATATGTGTATAATATTGGTATGATGTGTTTATGCCTTTGTGGCATATGTATGATATGGTGTGAATTGATAGGGATGGTAAGTATCCCAAGTTGAGTCCTCTATTGTGATGATATGAATGGATGGAATAGATGGGATAAGTGATATCCCATGATTGTGTTGATAGTATATTATATTATGTGACTTTATATATATATATAAATGGAAGGTAGAGCATTCAAAGAAGTATATTTAACAAAATGGTACGATACTGTGTCTGAATGGAACAATTACGATTTTTAGTGCCTGTATAGAAAAATTTAAATCTTTGATATGTTGTATACAATGAAAATGTATTATTTGTGATGCTTGAATACACTTAAATGGCATAGGATGTTGTGTTGGAACAAATGAGGACTTGGTCCTAATAGGATAATTGTATTGTTATACTTTTGTTCATGGTTTGGTGTGAGAAATCCTGTTTTTGGATTTGATTATTGTTTTATAGTTTGCCTACCTACTGAGTTCGCCTGGACTCACGCCTTCCTATTCTTATTTTCTTTAGCTGGTAGGTCCAGTTATTTTGATCGAATAACAAGAAGATAAGGAAGAAATAGATGCAAATGGAACGACGTGACC
>JAYJMB010004182.1:0-13245 GCA_036873735.1 Pouteria campechiana | reverse complement strand
TTTATCCTCTCCTTTAACATGTGTAGGCTGCCCATTTCATAAATCATGTGCTCATTTTAATTTCTCATTCATTAAATGTAATATTTGCATAATTTTATTATTTATTTATCAATTAAATTTGATTTTATCTATATTTGCCAAAAATTACCGGTAACTCCATTTTGTTGGCTCTCCACATGAAACTTTAAATTCTTATTCACCTATTAATTATTAATTAACATATATCCTCATCATTCTCACATTACTATAGATATTTCATCCATTTATATATATATTTTTTAATAAACTTCCTCAAAAATGAAATTTTATAGTATGCCGCATTGTAAAAATTTCTAAAACTTTCCAATAGCGAACATTTACATTTTTGAAATTTCTAGGGCCTTACACCTTCCATCCTAAAAATAAGGTACCTACATGTAGACCTCTAGAATTATTACATATAGATCTATTTGGACTATCAAATGTTATCAACTTTGGAGGAAAAAGATATATATATATATATATATCTGATCGTGGATGACTACTCTAGATTCACATGGGTGATTCTCTTAACTAGCAAAGATGAAGCATTTTCAATATTTTATACATTTTTAAAGCTAGTTCAAAATGAGAGATAAATTTCAATTGTGTCTATCCATAGTGATCATGGTGGTGAATTTGAAAATAGAAAATTTATTAACTTTTATGACGAAAAAGGAATTCACTAGAGTTTCTCATCCCCTAGAACTCCTCAACAAAATGGACTTGTAGAAAGAAAGAATCAAATAATTCAAGAGATAGCAAGGACCATGTTAAATGAGACCAAGGTGTCCAAAAGATTCTAGGGAGAAGTAGTTAGTATAGCTTGTCATGTACTAGATAGGGTTACCATAAGAGCAATCTTAAAGAAAACCCCATATGAGCTTTGGAAAGGAAGGAAACCAAATATCTCGTATTTTCATATCTTTGGATGCTCATGCTATGCGCTAAACAATGGGAAAGATAACCTTGAAAATTTTGATCTAAAAAGTGATTGGTTACTCTTCTAATAGTAGAGCATTTAAAGTATACATCAAGAGAACACAAGTTGTAGAAGAGTCTATACATGTTAAATTCGATAAAAAAAAATGTAACCTCGAGAAAGGAGTGTGATATTGATGCAGATGAAGCTATAATTAATATGAAGAAGCTCAAACTAAAGGACCAAGAAGATGGGACAAACTATAAAGATATGCAAAGTTTGGAAAATGAGGAGGATGTAAGAATAGATAATGTTCCCTATTAACTTTCTACTGATTTGAGATTTATTAGTGTTCATCCTAGAAAATAAATCATAGGTAATGTTTATGATGATGTCAAAACAAGAAGATCAATGCAAAACATTTGTGGTCATTACGCTTTCATCTCTACAATTGACTCAAATTGCATTGATGAAGCCCTAAATGATAAAAATTAGATCATTGCAATGCAAGAAGAGCTTAACTAGTCTAAAAGGAACAAAGTATGGGAATTGGTTCCAAAACCAAAGATGTTAATGTAATTGGAACCAAAATGGGTATTCAAAAACAAACTAGATAAGAGTGGATTAGTTGTAAGAAACAAAGCAAGACTATTTGCTAAGGGGTATTCCCAAGAAGAGGGAATAGACTTTGAAGAATCATATGCCTCTATAGCTAGATTAGAAGCCATTAGAATGCTACTTGCTTTTGCATCCTATAAGAGCTTTAAACTATTTTAGATGGATGTAAAGAGTGAATTTCCAAATTGATATTTAAGCGAGTAAGTATATATTAAGTAACCCCCTAGTTTGAAAATGATGATCAACCTGATCATGTCTATAAGCTCACCAAAGCATTATATGGTTTGAGATAAGCTCCAAGAGCATGATATGAAAGGCTAAGTAAATTCTTAAGTGATCATAAATTCAAGAAAGGATACCTTGTTTATCAAAAATTTTTACAAGGATATCCTGATAGTTCAAATTTATGTGGATGATATTATATTCAGGGCTACTATAAGGATCTCTATCTTGACTTTTCAAAGATCATGCAGGCTGAATTTGAAATGAGTATGATGGGAGAATTGAAATGTTTCCTTAGATTGCAAATCAAGCAAAGAGAAGATGTAAACTACATTTGTTAATCCAAATATACTAGAGAGATTTGAAAAAGTTTAAAATGGAAGAAATTAAGGCAGCAAGCACTAAAATGAGCACATCAACAAGGCTAGACAAAGACAAAAAGGATAAACTTGTAGATCAAAAACAATATTGAAGTATGATTAGATCTCTTCTTTACCTTACTACATCTAGACCCGATATTCTCTTTAATGTATGCTAATGTGCTAGATTTTAGTCCCGTCCTAGATTATCTAATCTTACTATAGTGAAATGAATTTTTAAGTATCTAGTTGACACACCAAATCTAGGACTCTATTATCCCAAGGGAACTAGTTTTGAATTCATTGGATATTCAGATACTGACTTTGGAGGATACAAAGTTGATAGAAGAAGTACTAGTGAAACCTCTCAATTCCTAGGAAATAGTCTAGTATCATTGTTCTTTAGGAAACAAACTAGTATTCCTCTCTCTACAGCAGAAGCTGAATATATAGCAGCTGAAAGTTATTGTGCTTAATTGCTGTAGATGAAACAACAACTTCTCGATTATGGATTGAGCTATAGAGATGTACTCATCAAATGTGATGATACTAGTGCCATATGCTTGACAAAGAACCCTATCTTACACTCAAAAACTAAGCATATAGAAATTAGGCACCACTTTATTAGACATCATGTAGAAAAACCTGATATATATCTAGAATATATGCCCATAAATGCTCAACTTGCTAATACCTTTACTAAGCCATTGCCCTTAGACACCTTCTACAACATTACAGGAGAATTAGTCATGACTAATGTGATCATCTGAGTATGAAATCTTTAATATTTCTATTGTAATATTGAATATGCCTTCATGAGATTAGACTTCATCTCAGACAAAGTTAGTTACCTCTATATACTACTTTATTCGCACTATGTCTAGGTCATAGTTTTCAAGGTCGAGTGCACCTCATTTTCTTGCCAAAATCAATTACAACTATCATTATCACATCGAACTCTATGTTTAGCATAAGTTATTCTCTCTTTTCAAAAATATCATATCAAGTACCTCATATAGCTCCCACATTCAATCCATTTTAACCCCTAACTCATAATCCTTCTCTACACCACAAAGATGATGCTACTCAGAGAAGAACACTTTGGAAGTAAGCATAATGAGAAGACAAGCACATGGTGGAGACTGAAAAATCAACCATCACTTCTTCAATTGCTTCCTTGGTGGGATGATAATACTTTTGTCTACACCTATCTTACCTACACTTTATCAGAAGCATTTCCCTTCAAAATCTTGCTTTGCAGATATTATTCTCTAATTTGATCATTGCCAAATAGCCCTAATCCACATATTACCATCATCTTGGGCATTTGAAGAGGAGGGGAACGGAAAAAACAAGTATATTACATCCATCTCCAACCCTTTATCTTTCCATCCACCATCCAAAACCTTGGTTTCTCATACTTGAAGAAACCTTTCCAAGTTTTGGATGCACATCCCCCCATTATATGGAGCACCCTCCTTCGAGGTCGACCATAATCTCTCGCTCCATTCTCCAAACTTAGAATGTTTGTATCTAGGCCAACCTACTTTATATCATTGTTTGTACTAAAATAAAATGAAATAACATCTTTGTTTATTTATCTCCTTATGTTTGGCATGTACTTACTAGGAGTGGATGTTTCTTTTTGCTTATGAACAAAAGGGGGAGAAAGATTCTACAAATTATCTCAAAGGTAAATGCAAAAAGCATAATCTCTAAATAATTAGGAGTAGAATACATATAAAACTAGTCAAGGGAAATATTAGAAAATGGGAACTTAAGAAATGATCAAACTTTACAAATATTTTTATAAGACTGCATACATTTAGGGGGAAATATGTTTCATAAGATAATTTTTAATTAAGTTTGGTCATCATAAAAAAGGGAGAGAATGTTAGTATAAACTCATGATTTTGATGATAAATAAAACTTAATTGAAGATTATATACTAATGATTGTTGCCAAGCTTTTAATGTGCAAAATCAAGTTGTAAGCCTTATGAAAAAATGAGCATAAAAAATGTATTCCAAGGCGTCAAGGCTTGGGCAAGTACAGAAGCAAAAGATGAAATACTATTATAGACAAAGCTCAAATGAAAAGGATTCAACTAAGTTTTCATTCATCTGTCTAAGTGGAGATTATATTTGATGAATGCAAAGTAGCAGACTTCATCTATCATAAGTGAGCCACACTCAAGCCAATGATCGTCTGATTAAAACAGACAAAGGCGGAGAGGTGAAGGTCGTTTGGTAGAGTAGAGAAGTTTGTCTAGTGGAGTAATGACGTTTGTCTATATATCTAAACTAGTCTACTATGTACAACAGACAACTTAACAGATGAAGTAGTGAAGAAAAATTCATCTACACCTCAATGATTAGTCTATTACTTATAACAGACATCCCAATAGATAAAGTGATGAGGAAAATCTATTTGCGATTCAACAGTCCATCTATTACTTACAACAGACAACTCAACAGATGAAGTGTCAAAAAAATAAGTCATCTGTTCTTCTATAGTTTAATAGATAATTCACAAGACAAAGTACTGGAAGGATAATTTAGCTATGATTCTAAAATCTATTTATTACTTACAACAGACAACCCAACACACAATGTAATAAAACAACACCTCCATTATTCATCTGCTACTTATGATGAACAAATCAGAAGGTAAAGAAACTTTGTCTGATGAATAGTTGAACAGATACTTCTTCTATCATAAGTAAAGATGAATGTAAAGAAGAGCAATAGGCAAACAGAAATGTTGGTCTCCATTTAGCATTAATGATTCCCTTTCTATATTGATGAAAGAATTAGTCATTGCAACAACACCTCGACCAATGCTTATTAAGAATCTAAAAATCATCTTCTCCAAGGTTAACGCTACAGGTATTTTAATAGATGAGGATTAAGCAGAAGTCAAAAAATTTAAATGTCCTAATCAAAATGGTCTTCTATCATTAATGGCATTTACCTTCCATCAATGGATGGAATTTAAAGCAGCTATAAATTAAGCATTGTTGAAGTAAGGGGAAGTAACCAAGTATTAAGGAAATATTTAAAAATTCTCTTAAGGGCATTTACTGATATGTGCCAAACCTTCTACAATGCTTCAAGAGTCAAGAGCCTTGCATTCAAATCTTTCTCAACTTTCTTTAAAGGCTCCTAACCACCTTTTGGGAAGATCATTTACTTCTGCATTTAATTTTTAGAAACCTTCCCCTGTGCTTATTGAGAAATACCTATGTCAACTTTTGATATTTATTCTTTGTAAATTCTTTGAGGTAGTGGTTGAGACTAGACTCAAGAAGAGTTGTGACTATCTGAGTGCAGGCATGAGCTATTTATTTATGGCCCCTAGAGCTAGAATCTAAAAGAGTGTTGGGAGCACTGTGATCATGCCCCCTAGAGTTAGAATCTAGAAGAGTGTTGGAAGCACTGTGTTTATGCCCCTTAGAGTTGAAATCTAAAAGAGTGCTGAGAGCACTATGTTTATGCCCCCTTAGAGTTGGAATCTAGAAGTGTGCCGGAAGCACTATTGTATTTCTACTATTGGGAATAGTGAAACCCAAGATACTAAGAGAAGAGTGTTCTCAGAAGAGTGGAGTAGAGTATTTAATCAAACCACTATAAAAATCTGTGTCTTATTTATTTATGCATTAGTTGATTGAGTGATTAGATTGATTGCTAGAGGGATGTTTAATCCTAAAGGGGTTAAGCAATTTTTTTAAAGTACCTAATTCACCCCTCCCCTCTTAAGTTTTTGCCTAATCTTCGGAACCAACACATGGAGGGCAGGGAGGCGCCAAAAATCTAGGGTTGTAGCGCTAGCGGCATGGTAAGTTAGTGGTTTGGTTTTTTTAAGCTATTTTTGTTTTGTTTTTTTTCATTATTTCATTTCATCTTCTTCCCCTATGCCCTAGTCATTAAACCAACCCTTTAGACATGGATTTCTTGCCATTTTAGACAAGAAATTTCCTTGTCAAGATGTATAACCCCTTGATTTGGTACAAAAGCCCAAGTTTCATTTGTTTGGATGGTGGAAGAAGACGAAAATTCAAGTTTGTTGCCATCCATGGTGGGTTCTTGAAGAATTGGAGCCAAATTCTTGTTATATGATGGAAATCATGCATGAAAGAGATGGTAAGTTGGTTTTCCCCAATTAGATGTGTTTTCTACTTGGTTAGGGTTTTTATAATTCATGAACATTAATTCTGGGGGGAAATGGTGAAATTGCAATAGGATTCATGGGGCAAATGCTTAATTCATTGATTATGGTGTTGTGAGACTTGTTTGAAAGGGATAAATATGATTTTTGAACTATGACCTAGGTAGAGGGTGAAATAGGGGCTTTGGGGTGTAAAGTGTCTAAATAGCTAATTGATTGAATTAAGGGCTTAAGGGCTTAATTAACTTGTAATTGACGTTAATTTCCTATTAGTTCTAATTGTTATATGTTGCTGAGCATAAAATTCCTTTGAGACCTTTATTGAAACATTGTGACTTAAGTGATGATTGCAAGGTGTTTGATTAAAGGCCATATGAGTAGTAAACTATGTGAGAAAGGGTTTGATTAAAGACCTTAATGAAATGGAGTGAGAGTTTAGTGTAATTCATTTTTAATGAAGTTGTTAGGGTTCTAACCGTGTTGAAAATGAATTGTATGATAGTAAGAATGCAAGTAAAGTTGCTATATTATTTTGGAAATTGATAGTTAAACTATGCATAGTATATGTTTGATGAAATATTATGTAAATTGAATTTGAATACTTGATATATGTATAGGGTAAATTAAGCATGAAAGAGAAGCTATAGAGTTTGTGGAGTTATGGAACTTAAGAAGTTGTAAGATGATTCATTAGTAAGGTAAGTAGTCTTTTTCTTGATTGAATGTATGAATGGATGGGGATATTAGTTATCCCATTGTCTGTATCTAGGCATGTATGACTGGATGGAGATATGGAATATCCCAAAAATCTGTGTTGTGATGTATGAATGGTTAAACATAGTTGTACTTCATAATCATTTTTATAATTTCAAATGTACAAATGTATGGATGTCTAGATGAAAGGGATAGAGAATATCCCATGATGGTGATGTTATATGTCATATTATATGAATGTGTTTAGGAATGGAATGGGAAACATTCCATGATTATGTATATATGTATAATTTTGGTATGATATGCTTTGCATGGATATACTATGAGATGCCACTATGGCATCGCTATGATGGTTATCTTCTATGCCTAAATTACATAGATTTCATATAATGTGCATAAAATATACAAGTGATATGGTGAGACTTAATGGCTCAGCTATGATTTTAAACTCTTGAAGGAAATAGGCCATTGTATTAAATTCATGAGAATGTGAGCCTCTTGGGCATTTGCTCATAGCATGATTGCAAGGGTGTATAATTATTCATGTTCTGATTTTGAACATATTATTTTTATTTGATTATTGTTTACTAACATGCCTACTTATTTAGTTTGCCTGAAACTTACGCCTTCTTATTCTTATTTTTTTAAGCTGGCAGGTTAAGTAAAGAATCCCAATTGTGGGTTAGGAGTTGTGAGCAAGGTTCGAAGATGCCTTCTGGTAGTATGATGAAATAAGATTGTAATTTCATAGTAGAATTGTATAATTGTATTTAAGATGTCAATTGATGTATATTAAGATATGTTGGCATGTTATAGTAATAAATAAGTGTAATATGTGGATGGATCTATAGGATTTAGTCATGTATATTGCCATCATGATTCATTTCGATTGGGAAATTGTAGGTGTTGTGGGCAATGGTAAGTATGTGAATTATGATTTATGTTAGTGTTTTATAGCTATTTCAATTATAATTTTTATATGATAAATGAACACATAAGTTTAGATCCTTATATTTTAGGATAGACTCTGCTAGATTTTTTGTAGCATATTTCCCTTAAAATGGGAAAAATAGGCCCTAGGAGCGAGGTGTTACAAATGGTATCAGAGCCTATGACTTATTTGAGTGATAAGCCCTAGAATCATGATAGTAATGATTATTAGAAGGATATAAGAAATGACATGCCTAATACGACTTGGTGAACAAATGAGAATATAGGAAAATATTAGTTTAAGGGTTTTAGAAGATTAATGTTTTGAGAAAGGAAAAAAGGAAGACATGTAAATGGTATACATGAATTGATATAGGTATGGGTGATACAATATGAAATGAATAATTATATAGGTGATGTATATAATTGCTATGGTGTATATAATTATCGTTATTTAAATGGTGCAGAGAAAGCATAGTGGTGCCCATCTACACATCATATTTGAATGATTGATTATTATTGATTATTATATTTATAGTGTGTATAATTCAAAATAATGAAACTATGAAATTCATGAATCGATTTGGAAATTAAATTCAATTTGGTTTGTTTGATTTGTTTCTTTAATTGGTTTGCAATGAAATCTTTAGATTTATTAGGGTAATATGATTAGAGCTCTAGTTGGCTGGTTGCTTGATTTGATTAGACATGATATGTCATGCCATAATTTTCAGATGTTTATCTAGGTAAATGGCCCCATTATGTAATGTAGTATGAAGTTGAGTTTAATAACTTGATTAAGAATTGGATGCATGCTTGGATTGGGAATGTTTAATGAACTAAGGTTCAAATGTTGCTTAGATTTGGATACTGATTGGAATACAATTGTTATGTAAGAGAGTTTTGATGCCTATCAAAATATTAATTGTGTCCATTTGGGTTTGGGTGCTTGCCGAGATGACTTACTTGATTATTTGTGATTCCGCCCATGAAGGGGTGATGTTTGGTGATGTCGCCTATAATGGTGAAGAGGTAGAATCTGGCCTATTATGTGAGACTTCTCTGATTACTTAGTAGGTGTGGATGGAGAACTTGTGATCCTTGGGTTGTAGTAAGGGTGGAATACCATATGCCATGTTGATGATCATATGGTTATGGGTCTTGTAACATTCATGGTTGGGATTGTAGGGAAGAATCGGAGCACACTAAAGTCGTAAGAAAGCTGAGTCCACTTGGTTGTGGTTGAGTCCACTTGATTGATGGCTGAGTCCATTTGGTTAGTGGCTTAATCCACTTAGTTGGTGGCCTCCTGGGCATGGTAATGACTGATAGCAAGTAAGATATAATGAATAATTGAGAATGAAAGTATGGATATAAATATATATATGTATTGGGATAGAGGTGATAATGATTCAAATATAAGTAGAGTTGATTGGACATGAATAGTATCTTAGTAGACTCCTATCTAGAAATGAATGAATTCTATACTAAATTGGATGTTGTGAACTGTTGTACTGAATTGTATGCTATGAACTTTTAGTGTTACTTGATTGGTTTTATGGATGTGCTTGATTGTTATAAATGATGATATGCCTAGGTATTATTGAATAGCTTATTAAGCTTTGCTTGTTTATGAGCATTGTGATAGAAGGCATCAGTGTGCATACTATGATTGGGAATGCTGAATTAATATATCTCTATGTATTGATGGATATTGGATGCTGTCATGGCTTAATTTTGCTATTTTCATTGCTAGTGTAATCGATGATCGTGTGTATACCCCCCATATGATTAACATTAAATGTGGTAATAAGCATAAGCTGCTTGGTGATGCATTTTGTTTAATAAGGTTGGATTGATATTGATAATGATGTTATGAAAAGAAATAGAATCGAATAGGGGCGCTTGAGGATAAGGCGCAATAAAAGCTTGTTAGTGTAATGCTCGAGGTATTCAAATATAGGAAGTGTTGTGAAATATTGCTAAGGTTATGATGAATGTGAAGTGATTAGAAAATTTAAAATTTATTAAGACATTATTTAAGTGTAAGTGTGGAACGATTGTGGTGGAAGTTGGATATAAATATGAATGAGGCGGCCAATATGTGACTCGATCTAGCTATTTGGGGGTATAAATACATACATTTTTATCATTATGATGTGGGAAAATAATGGTAAATGAAAAGGAAAAAGAAAATATAAAGAAAAATAAACGAAAATTAGGGTGAATGGGTGTCCAACAGCATGAGCGCCGCGACATCAGGCGAGGAGGAGGTGAGCGCCACCGCAGTTAAGCAAGAGCCACGACATTGGGCCACTACTCCCAATCAAGTGCTGCGGCATCTGCCTGGTGGTGACGCACCAGACCACCAAAAAATCCAACTTTTTAAGCTTGGCTTAGTCTCATTTCATCCCATTTTTTCTATTCTATTCCCCTCTCACACCCTAACCTTACGCTAGCCCCGTTATGCCCAATTCTTTGTCATTTTAGCTTGTAAATTTCCTTACTTGAGTAGAGAATTACTTGTTCTTGTGTTTAAACCCAAGTGTTAGCAGTTTTCATGGTGAAAAATGGAAGAAGATCCAATTTTCCATAATTGGAGGATGCTATTTCGAGTTTTGAGCTTGGATTCACATTGTAGGGAGGAAGCTACGCATGAGAAAGAAGATAAAACCCTTTTACCCAACCAATTTTATGGTTTTTATCTTGTTAGGGTGTATACCCATCCGTGAACCATAATTTTTTGGGGAAAATGATGGGTTTTGTTCTTGGAAACGTAGTAAAAATGAATTATTTATGCTTAATGATGTTTTGAAACTTAATTGAGTAAGAGACATCATAATTTTGCTAAGCTAGGGTTTTGTGCTAGCCGTGAGCAATGAAAAATTGGAGAATTTCATGATTTATGTGTAATTTGTATGAGGGAATTGGTTCATGGGTCAATTATCATAATTTTGAAGTGATTAGGCCAGGGGAAACCATGATTTATGCCTGTTAGGATTTGGGAGAAACTTGTAAACAATGACTTTTGCATGAATGACATGAATTGTATTTTAATTCCTGGGGAAATTGATTAATGCATGAGTTAGACTATTTCGAGACTTGTTTGAATTGTTTAGAAATGAAAAATCTCATTTTTGGAGTGTGATCTGATTGAGATTTAAAAGGGTTTTTCTGTATAGGTTATGTGAGCTTGAATTGGTTAAATTGGAAGCTTAATTGACATGCGATTAAGCTTAACTACCTGTTAAAAGAACTGTAAGATAGATATGTGATGTTGGACATGAAGTTACCTTGAAAACCTTTATTATAATGTTATTAATTAAGATGAAATGTTCAATAAAAGGCCACAAGGAAAAAGGAAATTTGTGTAGAGTGAACTTGGAAGATCAATTAACTTATTATGAGAATTACTTTATTATTATTAAGGTTAATTTACTATCAATTATGCTATGAAGTTGTTGTATGTAACTAAAAATGAGTCTAGTTAAAGACATATTTTTGTATAGGAAGTGAGGTGATTGGCTAATCTAATTGTAGCCTGTAAATGGCTATGAAAGAGACATTAACCCAATGTGTTCGATATATGAAATGCTTGATTAGAAAGTGTTTAAAGAAATGGTCTCATGATTAATGTTAGAATGCAATTCTACACTTGACAGATATATGGACTTAGTAATGGATCGATTATAGTATCTAGAAATTGTAATTGATTGGCTGGATATGAAATTGTAATAGTTGCTTATGTGAATGAATGATAGTTGCTTATGTGAATGAATGAAGTAGCATAAAGATATGCAAACAAGGCAGAAAATCGAAGTGCACAGGGGAGGCAGTGGGCTGAATGTCACAACGCCCAATTTTAATGTCGCAGCACAGAAATGGGATGCTGTGACACCATATGCAAAATGGACATGAGGGAGTTAAATGTTGCAACTTCCGAATTGGATGTCGCGGCACCCAATTTGCTATGAATAGTAAATTGTTGGCAAGAAATTGGATGCTATGGCATCCAAATTTGATATCGCGTGATTTGCAAGAAGTTGGATGTCGCGACATCCAAATCTGATGCCGCGGCATCTGATTCACTATAAATAGAATTTTTTTCCCCTTTTTTGTATTTTGCTTATTTTATCAATTTGAGTATATTTTTGAGATTTATGCTATTTAGAAGGTATGTTTTATTGTAATATCATGGGAAAACATTAGAAATATAATGAAAACATAATAAGAATCATATTATGATAACATTAGAATAACATAAGAATTTATTAAATAAGATATATGTTCTTAGGGATGATGATTTAATTGAGTATAAAATTAAATTTGGTTATTTGATTGAGAAGTGAATGCATGTTTAGATATTGGATATTAGTAATGAAGGTTTGAATTTCTGCTAAAATATTGTTTGTGTATAGGGTTTGTATGTCTGCTGGGAAGGCTCCTTTGGATATTATGATTCTGCAAATGAAGGGACCACTGTGCTGCCTATAATGGCAAAATGGCCGATTTTGGCTTATTGTGTACAACTCCCCTGATTACTTAATGGGTGTGAATGGAAAACTCACATCCCCAAGTTGCAATGAAGGCTAGAAATCATGGACTATGTGGACTATGTGGTCATGATTCTCGCAACAGTTGTAATTGGGTTGCGGCGATAAATTGAAGCACACCAATATAGTAAGAAAGTGGAGTTCACTTTATTGTGGATGTGTCCACTTGGTTGTGGTTGAGAACACTTTGTTAGTGGTTATGTCCACTTTTATATTGCTAAGTCCACTTTATTGGATGCCTCTCAAGCATGGCATTGGTCAAAGACAAGCAAAATATATATTAGTAGATTAAAAATGCCTATCTTTGAACAATTATGATGAGCGGGTACGAGGATCATGACATACAAGAAGTACAAAAGGACATTAGTAATTTTAAAGCGAAAGTAGCCCTTTTGGTCTAGATGCATGGTGTAATTAGATTATTACCATGATAGTAGTTCCATTTGTCTATCTTGTTGCATTGTTGTATATCGTTAGTTTGCCTATTTTGTTAATTATTGTTTAATTGTTACCGGCTTATTGAGTTGCCCGAACTCACCTTGTTTAATTATGTTTTTAGCATATAGGTGGGAAGGCGGAGCCTAACAAAGGGTTGGAGCTCAAGAGAGGGATAGATCCTGATGTTAGAACTCATTATCTTTTGTTATATTTTGGATGTATTAAAATGTAATTTATGAGTTAAGCCAATGATGTAATTAATGTAAATCTAAGTTGTATGAACCATGATAATTTGCATGTCATT